>CM033122.1:17347828-17406573 GCA_019321725.1 Paulownia fortunei | reverse complement strand
CTTGTGTTCAAAATAAAGCACACTTTTTTGAGCGCCAAAACCGCCATGGCGACAGTGCATTTACTTCCTCAGATTTGAAAATTGAATGAACAAACTCCCATTAAATTATTCCTTCCCTTTTCCAAAAGTCCTCTGAATCTAAGTCCATATCTAAAATACCAGTCACCCTTTGTCTCTTTCACATTCACACACAGTACACATACTAATGGGCTGTGTTTCATCCACTCTGCTTAACCAAGATGAAGAATTCTCCCAAATCGGTGGCTCAGCCGCTTTCAGCCACCACATTGTGTCCCTCACCTCCACCACTTACGGCTTGTTGACCCTGGACCCGCCTCCGCCCCCCCTGCCGCCGCCGTCTGCCCAGCAAGATTCTCCCACCACCACCACCACCACACCACCACCACCACAGTCTATCCCACACCGGCTCCAACCCCGCAGCCACCTCCGCCGCGGTTCACTCTTGGCTCCCTCTTTCCTAGCCCACTTTCCGAACCCCGATCCCTCAGATACCAGACTCTTGAAACTATCAACTCATGGGACCTCATGTCGGGACTCGATTCCGACCACATTCCCAGCTTCCGTTTCTCCCCTTCTTCCTTTGTTCCCTCGAAACTCTCAAACTCTCCGGCATCAATTCAATCTGCTGTGTGGCAAGGTAATGATGAAAATGTCAGCCCAAATGTTGGTAATGTTTTGAGGCAATCAACCTTTTCTAAGGACTTAAATAGTTTTCTTGAGGGGTTTGAAATGATCTGCCCGCCAAATGGGGAGAATAAAGTGGTAATGTATACTACTACCCTGAGGGGAGTGAGGAAGACTTTTGAGGATTGCAATGCTGTTAGATCCGCGATTCAGGGACTCGGGATTTTGGTTTGCGAGAGGGACATTTCGATGGATAGAGGGTTTAGGGACGAGTTAAGGGAATTGATGAAGGGGAAAGGGAGCAATGAATTGATACCCCCGAGACTGTTTGTGAAAGGGAGGTATATAGGTGGGATTGAGGAGGTGATGAAGATAGTGGAGGAGGGGTTTGTAGGGAAATTGCTTGAGGGGTTGCCTAAATTGAGAGGAGGATATGTGTGTGAGGGGTGTGGGGGTGTCGGGTTCTTACCGTGTTTTACGTGTCATGGGAGTTGTAAGATGGTGATGGTAGTGAAGGAAGATTTGGATGTGGGAATGAAGCAAGGGAAGAAGACTGTGGTGGTGAGATGTAGTGAATGTAATGAGAATGGATTGGTGCTTTGTCCCATTTGTTCTTGAGCTATTGCAGAAAGTGGATAGCATTGGCTCCGCGTCCTATGTTTATAGGTTTGTTTTCAATGCTCTTATGCTATTTTGCTTGATAGTAGTTTATGTTGTTATGCCTTTCCTTTTTGTGCAGTGATTGCAATAAAGTTTCTTTCCTGTTTAATTTTAAAGGAAATATGACAACTAGAAACATGGATGGTTCATTGGCAACATATCATCTTATACTTACTGCTTGTTCTGTGCACCATTAACTAGTTTGTTGATGTGGTAATATAGAAATTGCCATCTGCCTGTTGGTAATGAAGGGATTCGAAGGTGAGAAAGCACAATAATCTGAATGAAGTCTCTATGACACATTCAGCAAGTTGTAGTACTTATATGTATTCACTTCCCTGCTTGCAAACATTTAGGATTTACTATAAATCTTGATTGATGACCAGAGTTTTTGTAGCAGGACATTCCTGCCAATGTCGAAATTTAAGCCCCTGATTTCTTTTATGGCTAGTGCTTAAGTGCCATTAACAGAGTCCCCACTGCTCATGACTTCCTATTCCATCAAATGCCCCAACTTTTAAATCTAGGTGTAATTCGAAAACAAATATATGATGAAACTTTGTGCACAAACTCTCTTTCAACAGGGTAGGAACCATAAGAAACACATGTTATGCTGAATTTTCTGCAAAAAAATACCTTTTGTTCTGTGCAGCTGACAGATAGTTGAAAGATTTTACCAGCATCACCCTAGTTCCTAATGACTGTGTAAGCTCTCTTTTTATGGTTGGCTGGAATTCAATAAACAGGATGCTGGCAGAGTCTTTTAGTTCTGCTGCTCAAACCTAAACTTGTTATTATCCTAACAATGTTTGTATCATGCCACGTCACATTAAGAATTTGTAAATTCTTAGGTGATAGTTGCAAAATCCTGAAAAACTTTTCCTTTTAGATTCCAAATTCTGAGGAATCTTTAGAGTTGTTTTTCAGCAGACAAAGCTGAGAAGAAATATTTCAGCGACAAAGCTTTTCTTTTTACTAAACCGAGTACACAGAAATGTCTCAAGCCCATGAAAAGGATGATGATAATATTTGAACAAGGTTTGGTGTAATTCCAAAGATTTTCCCATGTTTCAGGTGCCAATTTTTAACAAGCGTGTAGTTTCTAAATTGGAAGTGATAAACATCAAAACAGTTCACTATGTATAGCTCATTCAATGGTGCTTCATTTTAATCTGACCTACCTAACAAGATCAATCTTTTTGGAGAGATGCAATTGCGCTTCCCTTGGAATTCCAACTGTAAATGAGAACGAAGGACAGTGCTTATTTTGGTATACATCTGTAGTTAAAAATGAAAAGAAAAACATGCATACAATATCCACATGAAGTGAGCCTCTTCGTATCCGAATTATACCCATAATACTGATGATTTTGTGTAATCTCTCCATTTTAAGATGAAATCAATAATATGTTTCTTGTGCATACCTTGTGAAGTGCTATTGTAATGGTTTGGGGAGATGCTTGTGGCCATGGCTTTAAGCTTATGCTAATTCCAGTTTTACTCCTATTCATCCTGTTTCTAACTTGCACGTTTGCTGCAGAGGTTGTATGCAAGGTGTCGTCAACGCTGCAGTTGATACAAACTATTCAGTGGCTTCAATGTTGGGATGATGGTTATGCCACCAACATGTCATATTACTGATAATTGTTAAGGTGGGCAGAGCTAGATTCTGGTGTAACTTATAAATCAGCATAACTCTGTCTTTCTTGTAATATCAATGTCCAAGGGATACAATAATATACTTATTACATATTACATTGCTTGTTTGTATTCATTAGGGTATATATCTGGTGGGTACATATGCTAGAAATTTTAGGCATCACTGCATTTGCCATTATGCTAAAATTATATCTGATAGCAAAGATGCAATTTAAATCTTCATCAATTGTAGGATCCGAGCGTTGGCAGATGCACTAAAAATGAAAACTATAATTGGTTCTTAAATTTTGGAATCTTAACAGTAATATTTCGACTGTAATTTTGACGCAAGGACAATTACTCAGTTAATTAAAACTTGATAACTGCTCTTATAGTACACAAGAAAATTAATTTTGTAGGGATTGAATTGAAGGTGGGTCGAGTTGTAGTTGTTATTTCTACAGTTGCGTTAAACGGTTCCCATCAATTGGGTGAAAGAAAGTGAAACCTCATACTTTTTGATATTCTCAAGGTAGATACATGAGATATCTTTGTTTCATTGTCCACCTTAATATGATTAGCAGCACTTGAAATCCGTTTTAATGGAGCCTTTTGACAACGTGAGATTTGGCCCACCAGTTTACATAAAATGATTAACAATATATATATATATATATATATATATATATTGCTTTAGGTGGGGTTTGTCGGTAAACCTGCACCGAGGGAAAATTCCTTTGATGGATCAAGGTTATTCTATATGCATCAAGGTTAGTGTATATATATTCGGTTTATTGATGGTGATAGAAAAAGAGAGACGATGGTTTTTACCATCCATTTTTTCTTAATTCAATGACAATGATCAATTCATTCAAGAATTGCACGTTAATTAGCATCAAGGAGTAATTTAGATGAAGTCATTATTTAGCATTATAGAACAGAGAAGATGATTTTGATTCAAAGTCCTATGGCAATATTTGGTTAGTATTTGGGAGTGATTGGGAGAAGGTACATCGGGGAAGATTTGAAATGAAAATAATATTTTGTTTGTATCTTGAAGGTAGATAAATTCTGATATAGATGTCATTTCTTGTAATGTTTTATTGGGTAGTGATATCATATTAAGTTTTCTTAATACTATATGTTGTATTTTTAAAAGTAAAAAAAAAAAGATATACAATTGTCATAATATAAATTTAAAAAAATAAATATACATTTGTAATAATATAAATTTTAAAAATATAATAATATTTTATAATGGATTCTATTTTATTTGGAAGAAAAAAAAAATTATACTGGGAAAATGCGTAAAACAATAATAATTACTTTTGAGGGAAAGAATTGGAGAAATTTTGAATGCTAACCAAACATAGCCTAACATTTTGTCTCTTTGACGAATTCAACATGTCTTAAAGAACATATAAGAGACAATAAACATTGAATGTTCAATTTTAATATGTTTGAACTTTCATATAAGAAGAACATTTAATAATGCCCTCTGATTCTGGTAAAAATTGATGATCAATGCTTTACAATTATGAGATTTTGATTCGCAAATAATCAAAAGTAGCATAATTGTTTAATTTAATTTTACATTTAGTTCCTCCGTTAAATTGACATCTGTTTTGTTAAATGATTATTCATTAAATTTAATTAAGTATCTATAAACATCTTAACTTAATGATGAACTTAATTGTTTCACTAAATAAAATATGAATGTTCAATCCTTTTGGCTAGTGTGAGAACATGTTCACATTATTTAGAAAGAGTGGTGCAAGAATCAAAAGCAATGTGGTCTTTCCCCACCCCTGCCGACCTGATGGTCTTGGTATTTTCAAACCAACCTTTGAGACCCATGCAAAAGTAAGAAAAGTAAGGATTTATTAAAACAGGAAATGATTATTAGTTTATCTAACCTTAGGATTTGATGTTTTATTTCTGGAATCTTACAATACAATTTCAAACAAGAAATATAATCTTGACTATCTAATCAAGGAAAATGATGATACCTCCCCGATCCATCTCTCTCTCTGTCTTTTATTTTTTATTTTTAATGAAATATGGGATAGGATAGGATATGATTGTTGAAAAAGATATAACATAATTTGTGAGAGGTGAATTCTTAACTGCTCGTGGGACAACCTAAGAGCATTTTTCAATTGATTATTGCCATTGTTAATTTTTTTAATTTCCATCTCATTTCGTTAATTGTATCATGTTCATGTAGAATAAGTGACTAAAATAGTTTTTAGAGCATTTGAACGTTCCAAATTCAATCAAAACATGTATATGTATGTGAAACTCTTTTCAATCTCTACAAAGTGGATAATATATGCTAACAAACTATAACGGAGTTTGATGTGGGTAAATACTCTTTCCATAAGATCGATGAATATTCCTTATATCAGGGTGAACTCCTCTTTAAAAGTGGATCTCTTGCGAGCAATTTCTTTTTCAAAAGTCCCTACATACAATACAAACAGATCTGTTAGAGTGTCCATATGAGTGTCTTGGAAAAATTTCTCAAATGTTTAAGTCAGTATTGATTCTAGATAAAAACAATAACTGAACAAACTAGAATGAGTAAATAAATTGCATACCTTGTAAATGAGAAGGAGAAAGTATTTATACCAATTTAAGTGGGACATTGGCTGCATAGACATTTGATATGATTTGGGTCTCATGGGTCTGTGTGCCTAATTAGGCTAGTATTTGATGTCACAGGACCACTGGAACCTCTTATGTAACTTGAGCCACTTGGGCATGAATGTCTCGTTGGCCTGAAGTCGATGACACTTGGGCTTAGTTAAAAATATGCTCATCATATAGCCCCCCAACTCCTAAGGAGAGTGAAGAGGGCTGGCTGGGAGTTAATCACTGAATAATTACAATTTTATTGCAATTCTAGATGAAGTAGCATATATATGAGGGATTGAAGTTTGAGATTCCAAACTTGCTTTTAGAATCTTTATATTTGAAGACATGAGTCACCAAGGTAATTTTTTCTCCTCTGAGAACTTTACTCCTTGAATTTTTTTATTCTTTAGGTGAGTCATATTTGGGAGAGTAGGTCCATCCCATAGAATAAGATGTTAAACATAAAGTCAGCACACAAAGAGTGCGAGTGGGGAAGAGCCACCAATATGGGCTTGGGCGATAGTGTTTGATGGTGGCGCGCCTGGTGCACCTAACAGGCAAGGCCGCGACTCATTAGTTGGTTCTGATCGAGTCTTTCCTACCTCGGTCGGTTGAGATTTGTACGGCTAAGTCAAGCCTACCAAGGCCAATATAGGAGCTTCACTACCGGACGAGGCATGTTCACCTCAGCTACTGGGGATGCCTTGGTTGCCGGTCAAGGTGTTCCAATCTTGTTCGAGCAAGGAGCAGCCTTGGCGAGCATGTAGGAGTATTGTCCATTAGATATTTCTAACCTTAAAGCGAGTGAGTCTACGGGGTTAAGTTCATCTAGGAGTTAAAATGATAGTGAGTTAGACACACCCATTCTTGGATAGCTTTTGAATCTTAGAGTGGTGCTCCTGCTCGAGGTTTATCTTCCACTAAATGTAGGGTGATGAATATTAAGGTGACGAGGAGCATTAAGACTATTAATGAGTTGAGATCATGTGAGGAAAGGATAGACTCGCCTTTGTTTAAGTTCTTTCTTCCTTTCCCTGAGCAACGGGTTGGGAATCCCCCTGATTGCTGTTTTACGATCTTCTTGTCATATTTCTTGAATGGATTTCTATTCCTTAGAACCATTTTTTGCTGTAAGTAATTTAATCTTATGGCCTTTGCATTAGCCAACTTACTCCCCAACTCCTTTGCATATTTTGGTGGGTTTAAGCATCGCTTGAGGGAATTAAGACTTTCTATTATGTTATGTAGTTTCTAGTCCCTCTTTTATGTCAAGAGAGTGGCATAAATGTCATTCTTTCTGTTCTTTCCATGAGTAGGGTGTAGATTCTTGGTGGGTGGTCCTTCTACCCATGGTACTTGGAAAGATAAGTTCTTTTACATGAGAGATGAGAGTTGGGGTCTCTCGAGTGGAATAAGTTTCTGACAACGTATCTTTTTATCGAGCCTAGAAGAGGTTCAAGAAGCATAGTGTTTCTGTTGGGTTGTTTGACCAATCCTTTAATATTAGATGTTTTATTTCAAATAGTATCTTGACATTTGTACTTTATGTATACTCGTTATGGTTATCATATTGGTGTTCATTTTTCTCTTCCTACTTTTAGGAAAGAAGATAGATGTTGTTGTAGTGTTGGCGCACAAGAATGCACTTGCGTCTAGCCACCAGAGTGCTTACCCTCTTTTCGATAGGGCTGATGGAGATAATAATATGTATCTATCATCTAGGCGCACTAGGAATATGCAAAAATCATATTTCTGAAGTGGAAAGAAAAGAGGTGATGGCCAGTCTAATACTCGTGGCTAGGCTAGTGCTCCCTCACTTGCAGTAGGCAAGGGGAAGAGGCTTCAGGAAAGCGCAGACATATCTCCTCCATAGTGCAATTTTATGGGTGGTGTATTTACTTTGGGCGTCAATGAGCTGGAAGGTGCTCAGTCGTATTGGGATGCTGAAGATGCTACTTTGGGCTTTTCAAGGCTAGGAATGTAGTTAGCGAAGAGGATGTCACGCTTCAATCAGATGCCAACAACCACTTTAAAGACCTTGGCGGCTAGAGATCTAGTTTAGGTAAGCTTCCTTATGTTCACTTAGTAAAATTGCTTTACTTTTCTTGTTCTAATTAGTTTGTTGCATACATGGCAGGCCATTACTTTAATGCAACATTGAGTCACCAAGCTGCCAGATTTAGCCAGAAGGCGGAACACTTTGCACCTCCCTAAACAAAGTGTGCGAGTAAGATCGCGTATCTGGAGAAGAAGATGAAGGATATGACCATAAAGCATGAGATCCTTGCTGCAAGATCTAACTGCAATATAGTGATTGGTGAGCTATTCCTTAAGACCTGTTGAAGAGCACTTTGTAACCAAGATGAGGGCTGCTGGTATTAGTGCCTTTAAGGCATCAGAGGAGTTCGATATGGCAGTGATGGAGAGATCTGAGGCTATCTATGACCAAACTATTCTCATATGTGGTGCACCTTAAGAGACTCAAGCCATGTCAACAAGGAGATAGCTATACCCGAAAGTGCCAGATATTGAAAAAGGTGCCATAGTAGATGTTGAAGCGGCAAAAACAGTTGGATATAGAGCTGTTGGGATAATTGGAGATGGAGCTGTGGGAGGAGCCCCTAGTGATGAATCTGTTAAGACAGTTGGGAGTGGAGCTGTTGGAGGAGCCCCTTGTGATGTAGCTGCTTAGATAGGAAGCTGACGAGATCTATATTTTAGACTTAGAGATTTTATGCCCAATTGTTTCTTAAGCTAATCATTTCATGTATGTTGTACACATACTTTGTTGTCTTTCTTTTTTTTGTGTATGTGTTTGATATGCTTATGTCCGCTAGGGGTTGGCACGTACTATTACTGCTATTGCCTTGTGAATTGCTATGATGATCATGCTTGATGAATATGACTTTTAGCTTTTTTGCATGTTTTGTTACTTCCTTGTGGTAGCATGTTGTGAATTTGATCATTATCTTCACTAGGGATTAACGAAGCAACCTCGTACAGGTTTTTGGGAATTTGCTAGGGATGGCGCAAAACCTCTGCTTACAGGACTTAGTAGTTGGATAGAGATAAGGCATAGCCACCGCTTACATGACTAAGAGATTTACTAAGGATGGAGCAGAGCCATCTCTTATAGGACTTAAGTAGATGCAATGGATTGCACAGAGCAATCTTTTATAAGACTTATATAGGTGTTTTGGATTGCGCGAAGCAACCTCTTATAGGACTTATATAGGTTTTGCACTGAGCAACCTCTTATAGGACTTAAGTTTTGCCAGGATGGTTGTGGAGCCACTCTTGTTGGGACTTTTGTTTATACCCGTGCCAACATAAAGCCAACCTTGTTGGGACTTTTGTTTATGCCTGGTCCAACATGGAGACAACTTTATCGGAATTTTTGTTTATGCCCGGCTAACACGAAGCCAACCTTATCGAGACTTTGGTTTTGCCTGGACTGGCACAGAGGCCAACAATAGTGAGGCTTGTTGCCTAACAAGTGAGCATAAGGGCACATTGATGGTGGCGAGGCATGTTGCCTTGCTAGTGTGCGTGGAAGCACATTAGGAAACATGTTAGACATATTTCTCTTTTCTCTATTTCTTGCATTAGATATTCCCATGTTCATGAGTATTTAGTTTGCATTAGTGTTGCTATCTCTTGGAATTAAGTCTGGCCCAAACATGGTAGGAGCCATTTTTTCTGTTCATGAGGTCCTTTCCAGGGATCATGGTGGTTGCTATAATTTTAAAGTTGCAAACTTAAGTGTAAGTTGTGTCAAGTAATAAATTATGGGGAGTCCGAGGTCGATCGATATGAAAGTTGTTTGAAGTTTACGGATTTATATTAATATAGAATACAAAGAAAAAATTATGCTATAATTAAGAAATTAAAGTAATAAAAGTACTGACCAATAGGGATCCACTCTTGAGTTTTGCATAAATGAACAATTATTTATTCTTTTTACCTCTTTTAAATGTCACAATTGGAATCCATATATAATGAAGGTTCTAATAGGAAGATGTTATCAAATAGCTCATGCATTAAGGTAATCAATATATTATTTTACTGTTTACAAATTATCTTTGAACACCAATACTTGTTTATGGATCAAGTATTTATACACACATTTGTCTATAACAAATCAAGGTTTCACATTAACAGTCGGTAGGGTAGACTCATATATTAACTAAATGAACCTAAGTATTTGTTGTGTCATTGGTAATACAAAAATCAAGAATCGCCACTAAACAAGAAGAGTTTCAACACCAACACTTATTTATGGGATCAAATATTTATGTACATATTTTATCTACAACAAATCAAGATTTCATATTAACAGTCAATGGGGTAGAACTGTAAAATAAGTTAAATAAAGCCAAGTATTTGTTGTGCCATTGGAGATACATAAATCAAGAATCACCACAAAATAAAGAGGGTTTGAATAAAAAATTAAAACAATAATACAACACACCTGAATATTATACACTTTTATAACCATTCATTTTCCTCTATCAAGAGCTTCACTTTTTCTCCCTACCTAAATAAAATTTAGAAATACATAATAAAAGTAGAAAATACTAAAAATAGAAGATAAACTAGAGAATATATTTCTATAATTATTAGAAAACTTAGTTTAAAGAAAGAAAACAATAAAACTTTCTCTCCCTCTAAGGATTTTTTTGTGTATCTTGAATACCATCCAAAAACCCCTATTTATAGTAGAAGAGTGCCTAAATTGATATCTCCAAATTCACTCCAAATTAATTTCAAATATACTCTGAATTTACATGTCATTTTCAGATCCAAATTTTATCACATATTTTTCTCCATCCAATCAGTAGAATTTGGGATAGTGATCAATTGAAAAGTTGTAATATCTGTTTATACTTGAATCATCTAAGTCTAACCACTAGAGAGAAAGTTATGATTCATGTGTCAACATAGATAGATTCTTTTCAATGCACACATTTGGATAAATTTTCTGCTATAAATTAAAATTTAATTGGGCCGAGCTTCTAACAGAAAAGTTGTAGTTCTACCTCTTCGCTTTCAAATAAAGTAAGAATTAAGTGCATAGGGTTTTTGAGCATAAAATTATGTCCAATATACAAAAAATTACACAAGTATGAAAACATGCTTATTTTAGATTTAATGAAAGCCCAACAATCACTTGCAAAATTCAAATGATTTCTTGCATATATTTTGATCTACACATAATCGACTTAGGCAAAAAATGATCATTTTTTTCTAATTGTGATACTTCTTTGATCCAATAAAATATTATCTCCCAATTTGCTGACGAAACGTGTTGTATTTTTAGATTTTATTTTGATTCATTTTGATCTCTTTTTGTTCATTGATTCCCTAACACAAAATAATAATAAAACTATAAAATTAACAAGAATAAAGCAAAAAAAGTATCAAAATTTGATACAAAAATATGCCAAAATATGCACTTATCAAAATTTTCCACACTTAACCCTTGCTCGTCTTAGAGCAAGCTTAAAACAAACTTAAACTAATTCATTTTCATAGGAAATCATGATTACATTTAGCATATGCAACAAGACCTTAAACCCCTAGGTGGCTCATAGAGGATGAGTTATAGTCTCGTGAGAGTTTCTTGCAGTAATACCAACAAGTATCTATAATAACTAACTTCCAACCATTATTCTGAGGAAACAATAAAGTAATATAGAAATGAGATCAAACAAGTATTGAATCTAATCCTTAGTCGTTCGAAAGCCTAAACATACTCAAGTGTGTGTGTGTGTAAATAGTTAATGTCAACAGTAACGAAATCATGCATGCTTCAAATAAGTGAATTCCCATAAAATCTCACAAAAATTCTCACCCAATTTCTAATGGAAGAGTTAAATATTATAAGCTTTTCATTTGGTACAAATCTCCACTACACTAAAGACACCACACGAAATCAAAAGATTTTTAACAAATGTTGTAATAGGCCAAAGGGTAGTGATGTGGCTAAGAAATAAAAGGATAGGATGAATAAAAATTCTAAAAACTTCATGAGAATAGAGACATAGAGTTTATCAATGAAAATTTTTCATACTCCACAAATTTTAACACCTAGACCTACTGTTATTGAATTGGACTTCATCATTCTTATTGATTTTGCAACATCCCATTTTTAGTTGCAACTTGTAATATTTTTAATACTTTGCAGTTTTTTTTATAAGAGAAACTCCCCTATATTTATCTTCTATTCCAACACAAATATCTTTTGTAAGCTCACATTATCAGTGGAATGTCTCTTAAACTCCAAATTATTTTTAGAACAAGGGTAGGATAATAGTGTATTTAGGTTATGTAAGAAAATATGGTTACTGAAAAAAATGCTTGTTTATTAAAAGACTCAAAGTAGCTCACTATGAGAGATGTTCTCTTGGACATCATATAGGGAATAAGTTAATTTGGCCATGGTGATTGAAAGCCCAATGCCTTAATCATTTTTCAAGTGGTGCTCAATCAGTCGTTTGCCTCAATAGATCAAAAAAAAAAAATTCTAACACTCAACCTCTTTATGTTGAAAATTCACGTGATGATTAAAGCGAGGGCATAAGAACTACCTATTTTGACATGCTTATCTCCATATCGAATAACATAACTATTTGTGCAAAAAGATTTGAGTATAATTATTACAAAAATGTATTGATGTTGGAAGAACGTCTATGATTAAAAACAATTGACATTTCACAAATTTTTGTTAAAAAACTCACAAAATTACCATGTTATGCAAAAAAAAATTAGGGGTGCGTCTCAAGAGTGTTACAATTACCCGTCATTATTTTTCATGGTTTTAACGGACCCAAAATAAAACACGCTTGAATTTAAAAAAACTAAAAAAATACACATTAAACACATAAGACATGATATCAATCATCCCCTTCCCCAACCAAATCGAGACATTATCCTCAATGTCGAAATAGAAAGTAGAGTTTAGAATATATTATATAAATGTGAATTATTGAAAAATAAAGCTGAAACAACATAATATATACTATTAGTTGAAACAATTAAGGATAAATTTTACAAGCTAAGAGTCAAATTCATTTTATGTTTTCGACTATTATTCTTGTTGGATTAATCCATATGAGCCAATGCTAGGTCAGGTTCTAGTACATATGCTAGAAGTTGATCAATCAGTTAGTCAGGTGTTGCATAGAAATGAGAATTCATCTCACAAACGATGAAATAAAACTTTTTTCTACAGCATGATCTACAGAAGATAAAAAATCATCAAACAATGTTGAGTTGTGCCTAAGAGACAATTGAAATAATTCCTCCAGTGTACCAAAACCACCAGATAGAGTGATGAATGCATCTGCATTATTTAACATGTTAGGCATTCTGTCTTGAATATATGACACTTTTAGCTAATCTTTAAATGGTGATAACTGTGATTTTCTGTACTGTTAAATTTTTTAAAATGACTTCTAAAAGTTGACTTTTCCTACATGAGCAGAAATAGCGACACTCACCATTAACCCCAGTCTGCCTCTCTATACACTAAATGAATTTTTCTTTCTACTAAGATTCTACCAAGGTTATTGGTTCCCCTATATATTTATCATTTTTTTCTAGAATGGTTCCACAAAAGACACAAATATAGTTAAATTTGCGAGTGAAAGACCCTTCTATTTTTTTGAAAGTGAGTGAAAAAATGGAGTAAGTACGGTGCTACTTATTGAGGTGTGAACAAGAATGTATTTATCGCACGTCTTTTTTTTTGTCAGAAATATTGAAAATAAGGACACAAAATTTGAAAATTTACTACTTGCACGTGAGTGTACATATAGTTGTAACTGTGGCTCATATCTTCATCTAGTTTCATGTCCAGTAACAACTTAAATGCTTATATGGGTTAAGGATATGCTTTCCATCCAGTTTTCTTATAAACTAGCAAACATGGTCTTTTAATGTCAGATTCCTAAGGCTATAACGCTCATATTCATCTTGAAAGTGATTATATAAATTAAGAATTGCACGTTGTTCTAATCCACATGAATGCTTCTCAAAATCAATATAATGTCATCTAAAAACTCCTTACTCGGTTCATCCATAATGAAATGAACTTTATCTTTTCGATTTTCAAAAACTATTCCTAAGGAATGACACTTTGTGTTGCAGGTCCATCGAGCACATTTGTGACAAACTTGTATTTTTTTCAACATTTATTTTTTTAAATATGTGCTTTTAGCAAAACCAGACATATATGTAGTAAGCAAGTTTGAAAACACATGTGAAAACTCATCTACTATTCTTACCTTTATTTCAATTATCCATCGTATGTCCCTTGGGATGCCCTTGTGCATAAGTATCCTTAATCTTTCAATCCTAGTTTTATAAATTTTAAAAATTGCATTTTTAGGAATAAAAGGAAATCGCTTCTTTAGAGTTAGAAGAATATTATCCATTTTGAAAAGAACAAGAAAAGAGAATAAGAAAAAGAGAAACTTTGAACATAGATTTCAGTTGTTTAGGAAACTGATAAATCCGATTTCAATAGCCACGGAGTACCGTTATCCGCCACTTAACTGAAAAAAAAGAAGAGAAAGAAGCCTACAAAACAAACAAAGTTAGAGAAAATATGTATATATATATATACATATGCTAATCATATCAAATGTTAGAAAGAAAAATAATTTCCTCTTGTGAAAATTGATTCTTTAGAAATAATTTAAGTCTTTGTCCATTTACTTTGAATACGTTACCATTTCTAAAATTTTTAATGTTAATCGCCCCATAAGCATATAACTCTTTTACAACAAAAGGACTACTCCATTTTAATATCAATTTTTCAGAAAATAAATGCAATCGACAATTATAAAGTAAAACCTTTTGACTAAACTCAAATGTTTTTCTTCAAATTTTATTATCATGAAATTATTTGATTCTTGCTTTATGAATTTTAGAATTATCAAATGCATCATTTCTCAATTCTTGAAATTCTTTGATTTGCAATTTGTGCAATTTTGACACTTTATAAAGTTGAAGTTAAACATTTGATTGCCAATAAGTTTTGTGTTCAAGTTCAAGAGGTAAATGACAATGTTCTCTATAAACTATCCTATAAGGAGACATGTCTAATGATGTTTTAAAAACAGCTCTATATGTCCAAAGTGTATCGGTAAGTTAAGAGATCAATCTTTACAATTTGGGTTAACTGTCTTTTTCAAAATTTGTTTTATCTTCCAATTTATAAGTTCAACTTGTTCATTTGTCAGAGGGTGATAAGGGTTGCAACTTTATGTATGATCCATATTTACTCATTAAAATTCCATAAACTTTGTTGCAAAAATATTTTTCCCCATTACTAATAATAGATCGAGGAATTTCAAATTAATTTATTTTTTTTTCAAAAAATTTATCACTATTTTGTGATCATTATTTCGACAGGAAATTGCCTTGACCCATTTTGAAATATAATCTATGGTGACCAATATGTAAATAAAATCAAATGATAATAGAAATGGTCCCATTAAGTCAATACCGCAATAGTCAACAATTTCAATCACTATGATGGGGTATAAGGGCATCATGTTTCGCTTTGAAATGGATTCTAATTTTTGATAATTTTCACAACTTTTGCAAAACATGTAAGTATCTTTGAAAAGTATTAACCAATAAAATCTACACTACAAGATTTTTGAAGTGGTTTTGTTTACCAAAAAGTGACCACCACATGCTATTGAATGGTAAAAGTTAAGAATATTACCTTTCTCATTGTCAAGCACGCATCTCCAAGAAATTTCGATCAAATTTTTTTTTATCATGAGAATTCTAATGAGATGGTAAAATAAAAATATTAAATAGTTGTTCATCAGGAAAAGTGTCATTAATAGGTATGGTTTGAAATGAGTAATCACAAACGAGTCTCGACAAATGATCAGCCACCACATTCTCTACTCATTTCTTATCTCGAATCATAATGTTGAATTCCTGGAGTAAGAGAATCCATCTAATCAATCAACGTTGGTATTTGTTTTGATAAAAGATATTTTAAAGTTACATAATCAGTAAAAACAACAACTGGTGAACTAATAAGGTAAAATCTAAATTTATCCAATGTAAAAACTACAACAAGTAATTCTTTTTTCAGTTGTTGAATAATTCAATTGAACATTATTTAAAGTTTTACTTGCATAGTAAATGACATATGATTTCTTATCTTTTTTTTGTCTTGAGACAACTCCAACAGCATAGTCACTGGCATCACACACTATTTCAAAAGGTAAAATCCAATCTAAAGGCTGCAAGATTGGAGCAGTCGTAAGCATACTTTTTAAGTTCATTCAAAAATAGTATCTTTTGTTAGAAGATTGTACAAAGATTTAGATATTATACTAAAATCTTTGATAAATTTTCTAATAAAAACCAGCATTATCCCAAAATGATCTTACCTCCATAGACTTTGGAATTGACAAATTAGCAATTAACTCGATTTTAGATTTGTCTACTTCAATACTTTTTGATGAAATAATGTGCCCAAAAATAATATCAGTTGTTACCATAAAATGACATTTCTCCAAATTGAATACAAGGTTATTTTCTTCACACCTAATCAAAATATTTCTTAAATTAGACAAACAATCGTCAAATGAATTATCAAAAATAAAAAAAAAACATCCATGAAAACTTCAAGAAAATATTCTACCATTTCATTAAAAATACTAAGTATGCATTATTAGAATGTAGCTGGTGAATTATATAATCTAATAGGCATCTTTCGATATGCAAAATTACCAAAAAGATGTGTAAAATTAGTTTTCACTTGATCTTCAAGTGCAATTGCAATTTGATTATACCTAAAATATTCATTTAAAAAGCAGTAAAATTCATGCCCATATAAATCTTTCTAAGATTTGATCTATGAAAGGTAATGAAAAATGATATTTTCTAGCAACTGAGTTGAGTTTTATATATTCAATGCACAGTCACCAACCATTAATAGTCTTAGTTAGAATTAATTTATCATTCTTATTCTTGACTACAATAGCTCTGAATTTCTTTAGTACAGCTTGAGTAGGATTTACATATTTGTTATTAAAAATAGAATAAAGAATTCTATTATCTAAAAGTTTAATGATTTCATTTCTCACTATTTCTTTCATATTATGATTTAGCCTTCATTGCATTTCTCTAGAAGATTTAACATTTTTCTCTAGATATATGTTATGTGTGCAAATTAAAGGACTAATACCTTTAATGTCAACAATGGTCCATCCTAAAACATTCTTATGCATTTTTAGAGTTTCGATCAACTTACCTTCTTGGGATGCATCAAGTTTGAAAGAAATTATTACTAGAAAAGTCTCGTTCTCACTCAAATAAGATTCAAATCAAATGGCAAAGATTTTAAATCAATCACGAGAGCTTTAATACTTGATGGAATATATTGTACTATTGATGATGAAAATTCCTCAAATCTTGGCTTCCAAAATATTTTTCTTGTACCTGCAAAAATTCAGAGAGAGTACTAGAGTGTGTCTTCTTATAAATAATTTCACTTTCAAAATAAGTTTCCAGGGGATCAAAGGAATTAGCGAAAGTAAAATATTCACGAACAAGTTCTTCAATTGAATTCACTTCCTGTACTTCAACATCTTCTGCAAATTGCTTATAAACATTAAACACATTTAGTTCCAAAGTCATATTTTCAAAAAATAACTTCAAAATACCATTCCTACAATTAATTAGAGCATTTGAAGTTGTAAGAAAAAGATGATCCAAAATGATAAAAATCTGTGTATGTGTATGTGTAACATGTTCTATATCCAAAATAATAAAATCCACTAAAAAGTAAAACGTATCAATTTATACCAACACATCTTCTACTACTCTTTTTAGAACTTTAATCGAATGATCAGCTAGTTGGAGTACAACGACAATTGTTTTAAGTTCTCCTAAACCTAATTTTTCATAAACTGATAAAGGTAGAAGATTTACACTAGTATCAAAATCAAGTAAAGCATGCTCTATTCTAGTGTTTGTAGTTGGACAACCTGGATCTTTGTACTTGGGTGGAATAAATTATTGAATGATTGAACTAATACTTTCAGTTAAAAATATCTTCTTTTGCACATAATGTTTTCTTTTAATTGTACACAAATCTTTAAAAAATTTGGCATAAGATGGAACTTGCTTGATTGCATCCAACAATGGAATATTAATCTTAACTTGTTTAAAAACTTTAAAGATTTCAGCATTTGAGTTCAACTTTTGATTTGGTTCTAATCTTTGAGAAAAAGGAGTTAGAGGGAGTATTTTTCTTTTTCATCATTTTTAGACTCAACTTCATTAAACTTACCTTTATCGTCAAAACTATTTTCATTCTTCATTTTTGAATGAATAGTATTGTAAAAAAAAATTTCATTCCGAAGAGTTGTGACCGAATTAGCCTCCTTGATTGAATTTTCACTTGAAAAAGAAACATGACACTAAGTAGAAGGATTATATTGAGGTTGAATAGAAAATTTACCTTTTTTATGAGTACGTAAAGAAATTGTTAGTATTAAAAGTGTACTTTTGATCTCATTGATGTGTTGTGAAGTTTGGTTATTAATGTTTGTTTGTCTATACATAAATTCTTACAAAGTTTGCTCAAGGAATTTTGTATGTGGAGTTGGATAAAAAGGAAAGTTTGATGGCTTTTGTGAATGTAGTGGTGGGACACGATTCTCACCTCCCCAACTAAAATTGAGATGATTTCTCCTTTGTGGATTGTAAGTTTCAGAATATAGAGAAAGAAAAGGCTTTTAAATATGTTCATGACATTTGTTTGTGCTGGAATATTTGGGCATTCATTGGTAGAGTGTCCAACAAGTTCACAAATACTACAAACTTTTTCATCTTGCATAGATATGATTTTCTTAACTTTTTTAAGTTCCATGGCCTCAAATTTTCTTGTTAAACTAGCAATCCTAGTAATTAGATTATCTTCTTAACTAAAGAAATATTTTCTTTCATTACTATTAGTAAGATTAGATTTAATAGAACTTTTGAAAGAATTAATATTATATCATGATTGAGAGTTTTCTGCCAAATGGTCTAAATATTCTAGGGTTTCATTAAGTTTTTCATCAAGAAACTCACCATTATACATTATTTGCATAAATTATTTTCTTTCAGAAGTTAAACTTTCATAAAAAAAATTAATTAGGCATTATTTTTCAAATCATGATGGGGCATGAATTCAACAAATATTTAAATCTTTCCTAATAATGAAAGAAAGAATGTTTCATTAGAATTTTGAGAAAAAAATTGGATTTGTCTTTCCAAAGCATTAGTTTTATGAGTTGTAAAGAACTTTTTCAAAAATTCATCTTGCATTTCTTGCTAAGTGCCAACTGACCTAGGTTTTAAAGAGTTAAGCCAAGTTTTTATTTTCTCTTTTAAGAAAAAAGAAATAATTTGAGCTAAACAATTTTATTTATACAAGTTTAATATTCAAAAGTGGCACAAATTTCATCAAAATCTTCCAGATGCAAGCGAGGCCTTTCAGAGTCTAAACTATGGTCATTAAGAAGTAAAGAGATCATGCCTAACTTGAATCGAAAGTTATTTGCATTGAGAGGAAAAATGAAATAAAAAGGAGAAGAATTTGAAGGAGGTTGCAAGTAATAACACGTGATATACACCTGTTGATTCTCGTTCTCATCCTGAACACTTTCATTTTCAGCCAAGATAGTGTATAGAGGTGATTCAATAAATTTCTAAATAAAGTTTTAAAATTATTTCTAACTAAACAACGAGAAATTATGACTACAACACCATGTAAACATATAACTGTAAAGAAATCAAACACGCAATATTTACAAAGAAAAAATATTATAAAATTGAATACTTACCTTGCCTTTCCAGATAACGACGCCAAAAACTTGCTACAACTTCAAGATAGCAAACCTAAGTGTAGATTATGTCAAATAATAAATTTTTCGAGAATCCAAGGTCGATCCACAAGGAAATTGTTTGAAGTTTTTGGAATTTATATTTCTTAAAAGATGGACTAAATGTGGTTTCGAATATAAAGAAAAATTTATGTTATAACTAAAAATAAAATGAATAAAAAGTATTGAGAATTAAAGATCCGCTCTTGAGTTTTAGATAGAGGAACGATTATTTATTTTTTTTACTTCTTTTAAATGCCATAATTAGAAGCCATACATAATGAAGGTTATAATGGGAAGATGTTATTAAATAGTTTATGCATTAAGGTAATCATGATATTGTCTTACTATTTGCAAATTATCTCTTAACACCAATACTTGTATATGGGATAATGAAGATTTCAATGAGAAGATGTTATCAAATAACTCATACATTAAGGTAATTATGATATTATCTTACTGTTTGTAAATTATCTCTTAACACCAATAATTATTTGTGGGATCAAGTATTTATACATACTTTTATCTACAATAAATCAATGTTTCATATTAGCAATTGGTGGAGTAATCGTACATCAAACTAAATGAACCTAAGCAGTTATTGTGCCATTGGTGATACAAAAATCAAGAATCGCCACTAATAAAAAAGGGTTTCAATTAAAAATTAAAATAATAATACAACACACCTGAACATTACTCATCTTTATAACCATTAATCTTCCTCCATCAAGAGTTTAACCCTTTCTCCTCAACTAAATAAAATTTTAAAATACATAATGAAAGTAAAAAAGATTAAAAATAAAAGAAAAACTAGAGAATATATTTCTATTACTACTAGAAAATTTACATTATTACTAGAAAATTTAGCCTAAAGAAAGACAACGATAAAACTTTCTCTTTTTTGTGTCTTGAATGTCATCTAAGAGCCCCTATTTATAGTAGAAGTGTGTCTAAATTGACATTTTCAAATTCACTCCAAATGCACTCCAAATTAACTTCAAATGTGTTCTAAATTCACATATCATTTTCAGATTCAAATTATATCACACATTTATCTCTATATAATCAGTTGAATTTGGGAAAGTGATCAACAAAAAAATTGTAAATTTATCTGTTAGCTTCATTTTTCAACTTAAAATCACCTAATTCCAACCATTATGCATGATTTAAAAAGATATATCAACATAGATAGATTATTTTCAATATACACTTTGACAAATCTTCTGCTACAGATTAAGTCTGAATTGGATTGAGCTTCCAACATAAAAGTTGTAGTTTTATTTCTTGGATTTTAAATAAAGTAAGAATCAAGTCCATAAGGAGTATAGAGTTATGCCCAAAATATATAACTTGCATAAGTTTGGAAACATTCTTATTTTGAATTTAATAAAAGCCCAATCACTTGCAAAGTTCAAGTGATTTCTTATATATATTTTGATCTACACATAACGGACTTGGACAAAAAATGGCTCTTTTGTTCTAATTGTGATACCTCTTTAATCTAATAAAATATTATCTCCCAACTTGCTAACCAAATGTGTTGTCTTCTTCAGTTTTATTTTAGCTCTTTTTGATCTCTTTTTTTTATTGATTCTCTAATACAAAATATTAATAAAACTATAAAATTAACAAGAATAAAGCAAAAAATATATAAAAATTTTGATACAAAAATATATCAAAATATGCACTTATCAGTGGCGAAACTTGGTACCTTACTAGGAGCAGCAGTGGTGAGGCCTCCATGCCTCGCTAGGAAGAGTGGGGAACGGCCTCTGCGCCTCGCTAGAAAAAGTGGTGGCAAGGCCTCCGTACCTCACCAAGGATGAGAGTGGTGGTGAGGCTCTCATTGGTAGCCCTCCCCAAACTGGTGTTGTTTGGGCAAAACATATTTCATAGAGTTGCTTGCAAGGGGTATTTCTCATCCTCAGAGAAAGTATTAGGCAAAGTTTTATTATCTTGACCTTTTGCCTTCAAGATAGTTATGTTTGTCGTGGGTCAAAGTGGAGAGCTATTATTTTACCTCGATCTAGGCTTGACTTGTAGTACATCTTAGTTCTCCGCAGTGGTTGGTATAACCTTTTGATGTTATGCTATAGTCTTCAAACATGAGCTCAAACATGATCTCTCTTTGCCACTTCTAAGGATAGTTATCTCGCTTGGCTGGATTTTATCTTGTGAGAGCATTTTTCCCATTGCCTTGAGCAATGCTCTCCTTGCCTTGGGTAGGATTTTGCTATTCGAGTCCTTAGGGATGATTCCAAAGGTTCATGGTGTGCAATGGTGGTCACTACTGGGATTTTTCTCTCACAGGGATGAACATGACCACGGTTTCGTCAAGGTCAAGTTAGGAGTTGATCACCATGGTGACTTCCTATATGTAAAGGTATATTCAGTAAAGGGTCTTTGTAATATCAATGTTCTAAATGGCGATCCTTCATTTAGAGCTTTGTGTTTTGGAAGTGTGGATCTTATTAGGATGGTCTCTAGAGGCCATTGTGGTGAAAACTCTGAAATTGGTGATGGTTATCTCCTCTCTTTTTCTTCCTGCCTTTTCCTTCCTGGAATCTATATTCTCTGCTTGGCTCTAGCACGAGAGTTGAGAAGGAGGATTGCCTGGGTGATCAGCTGTATACTGGGCTATTGTTCTACCCGCTGCTCAGGCAAAGATATCATCCAGCAAGGCCTACTATTCTTCCTATATGAATTATGTTAGGATTAGTCTTGCTGAGGGTCCTTTAGCTGGGACTTGTTGTTCTAGTATGCGGATGTTCCTAGGACTATTGAGACGGATTTTTCTAAGATCATTGAAGTGGAAACTCTTAGGATTGCTGAAGAGAAAGCTCCTAATGCTGCTGGGGTGGAGGGTGGAAGTTCATGGGGCCCCAAGGGAAGAGACATCTGAGGTTGTTAGGGTGGAAGCTCTTAAGGCCGCTAGAGTGAAGACTTCTGAGATCATTGGTCCACTCCATTCCCGTTAGCCATCTGTTCTTGGTAAGCGTCCTGAACGCTTGTTTCTTTTTGGCTTTTTGATCGAGTCTGCTTTTCTAGTGTTGAGTTAGGGAGTTCCCACAAATGGTGCCAGAATAATGTGGGTAAATACTCCTTACCCTGATATGAATAAATATTTCTCGTGTTGAGATGAACTCCTATCTAGGAATGGATTTGTTAATAGCAGCTTTTTCTTTAGAAGGTCTCTACTTGCAACACGAACAAACTATTAGGGGATCCCCGAAGTGTCCTGGATAAACCCTTTCGTTGCTTAGTCAATATAGGTTTTTAGAGATAAAACAGTAACTGAGCAAGTTACAAAGAGCAAATATATTACATACCTTGTAAATGAGAATGATAGGGTATTTATACCTGTTTAAGTGTTATATGGATTGCATGAGCCTTTGATATTATTCAGGTCTTATGGGAGTGTGTGCTTTGTTACGATAGTATGTAATGTCACGGGATCATTTGGACCTCTTACGTGATTTGGACCACTTGAGCCTGAATGATTCACTGGGACAAAGTCAGATAAAGTTTCTTGAAAATGAGATCTTTCATTTGTCTTGTTTTATACCAACAAAGTAAAAGCTATATATATATATATATATATATATTCTACATGAAGTTACTATTAAAGTTTTAGTTTTGTTAGCTTTGCAGCATATAGAAGAATCGTATATTGAATTGATTTTTTTTAATGTAGCAAAAAGCATTTTGAAATGGATACTTTAGTTCTATGCATATGTACTCTTTCTTATCATTTTTCACTTTAAAATTGATAATCTCATAGCCTGTTTAAGAAGAAGTGAATTAAATAAATTTCAATGATAACTAAAATTAATCCTCCACGTAATTGAGACCACAAACATCGAACGGTGGGCAGGGTTTTGAAAATTGAATAGGACAAGCGGGTTTAGTGAGGAAGTGGTCAACTGTTCCGATTTGTCTTTAAATTAAAAATGGGTCACAAAAGATGGGGCAAAACTAGTTATGATTTCAAGTTATTAGTTTTTCAATCATCTTTTTTTGCTTCTCCATCAATTTCGGATGCTTTAGTCGTTTATTTTGGGTAATATCTATGCTAAAGTAGGATGTATAGTATATTTGTATATAAATGAGTATTTAATTTTATAAAAAATATGATACTTGTATAATAAATTTATATCAAATATATGTATACAAAAAATAACATTTATAATATTTTTATTTTGCAACCGTTATGTTTCTTTATCTATTCAGAACTCACTCATAAATATACACTTTTTATCTCTACTATTTTTTTTTGTCTAATCTCTTTAATCTTTTTGGTATATCAAAAACAAAAAATTAGAAATTAGATTCTTAATCTTATTCACATTTGTTGGTTTTATTATTTTAGTACTCGTGTTTAGTTTTGATATTGGGTAAATTATTTTTTTTTAAAAAAATTCAATCAATCAGATTACTGACCCACATCCTAATCAATTATCGGACTAATAACATTGATGGTGAGTATTAGCTTTTCTCGTGCCGTATTATTGTGTACTATTGAACTAATGTTAATTTTCCAAAAGGTGGCACACTTTTTAGCTACAAGATTTTTTAATTATCTTTATTCTTTAGCAATCTTTAAATATTATAATAACTAGATCAGGTGGAAGTGGAAGTCCTGTCCAATATATTTTGAATCCATGGCACGATATAGAGTAAGTTGATCATGGGTCCAAGCTAAGTAATAATTAGTATGTGGAAAAAGAATGTATCTGATTTTCATTTTGATCCTTGAATTTATACACTTTGGTGATTTTAAATGATTAATTATTCATAAAGTGCTGACTAACAATGTATTAGTATGTGAAAAATGTTGGGTGTCGGTTGAACATGCTAATTTTTTCAGTTTTTTTCAGAGAAACGACAAATATATATAATTCATTATATTCAAATGTCAAATTTATGAAGTATGAATAATTTTATTAATTATCAAATATTAAATGGAAAAAGTATTATGTAAATAGACTAAGGTCCACATTGATAGAATTTGAACTCAAATTTTCTTTGCCGTATTTATCTCAGTATGTCAGCCTTTCCACAAGACCTCATTAACTATTTTTCAGTCTCCTTGGGTTGGTGTGGGATGGGCACAATTTTTGTGATCTAATCTTCTCATAATTAGGTCTTTATTTTTCACATGTAAATTAATTTTTCAGCCATTTCGGAAGTTAAAGCTTGTTACATTTGTTATCCAAATTTAAAAGATATCCACGGTAAAATATAGAATAATCTTCATTGCAAAATTTCTATTTCAAAATCAACTTAATAATATATACTCCAAAAAATACCAAAGATTATTCAAATTAAGCATAAAAACAAAACATTTTTTTACCTAATATCTATGAAAGAGTATGAAAAATAAAAAATAAAAAATAATTCACAGGTCAGTACATCATACTACATTTGTAGTGATGTGGTGCCTAGAGCAACAAAATAAATTGGTAAACTAATTAATTTGATTAACACCCACGTAGTACTATTTAAATATCAATCGAGCTTTATTACAAATATTTATATTTTTTTCCTAGTAAGCCGAGATCAACCTACTTAACCTTAACACCAATTGTTGTGCGTTTTAGATTTGATCAATAATTGGATCGATTCAACAATTTTCTTTAACAAGATTAATTAGCATACCAAATTCAGGTGAGATTAAATTCTAGAGATATAATTAATTATGACATTTTCAAAAATTTACTTGAATTGTTCCCAAGTCAATAAATAAAAATCGTAGTAGAAATATTTTTCTATCCAATGGGTGTGAAAGAAATCCTGCAGCTGTAATTCTGCCATCTTTTGCATTTTAATAAGATGACATCATTAAAGTTACAAGATCCATGAGATTTGCTGTAAGAAGTATATCCAATGACATGCATATATATTTATGGGAGATAATAGAAACATTATAGGTCAGTAGTAGGCATCTTTACAGACAATGATGCTCCAACAGAAAAACATGGTTGCATAAATTAAACAGGTACCATGGTTGGCAAATCAGGCATCCATATCAGATATTTCAGTCCACTTTAATTTAATATGACAATACAGTAACATGTATATAATAGATATGTATGTAATAACCAAAACATTATTAATTATATCAAAACCTACAGCTATGTATATTAATTAACTTGTATTATACAGACAAGTGAGATAGTGGGTCAGAAGATGATGATGATAACGATGATGATGATCGAGCGAAGCTCCAGAAATCAGTGTCTGAGCTTGGAATCTGATGATTTGGTCTATCAGAATTTTGCATGTTCAGCAGTTGTACCTCATCATGATCAAAGGAAAAAGAGAAATCTTCATTATTGATGGTCTCTCCAAAGCTGGAAAATTGTTTGGGAGGATGGCAATTAAGCTGAGAAGCCACCAGGCGGTCCAGTGCAACCCAATCACAGCTGGGTTCAGATGAAGACCCGATTTCTGTTATCATTTCGTCGGCCGGGGATTTAAAGCTGCAGCCCTCACTGATATTGGGTGGATCAATGGTGGGACTTTCCAGGCCTGGAAGGTGTGCAAAACCTGCTGCTGGATTGGGAAATTCCATGGTCTCGTCGTTGTTGTTGGGTTCGTTTTCTTGCTTGCAGCTGGAAGATGATCTTCCCATGTACATGAGTATCTGATCGAGGATGCCATCGTTTCTTGGAAGGGTTCTGGACAGGATTGAGGTGGATGAAGAGATCAGGGGTAGTTCTGATGATGCCTTGTGGTAGTTTTTCTTCTTGAAAACGCGGCACACCACCCAGCCTTCTTCTGGCCCTGAGTCAACACCAATATTTGAAGCCTGCATTTATTCATTAATCAGTGCTATTTTTTCATCAACAAACTGTACTTGGATTCATGAAAATTCTTGAAAATTAATGTATGAGCTAGTTAAAGCACGAAATTGAAATAAAAAAAATCCCAACTGATTGAAAATCTACCTGATAGTTCACCGCCAAGAATACTCAAGGGCGATTTCTAATTATGCGATTGTTCACTTATGTGATAGATGGGTATATATCTCAACTAATTCAAAATATGTGAATGTTAACAACTTTGTGTATGTCACCGAGTGCAGTATAAAAAGAACTGTGACACAAAATGTTTCCATCTCTTTAAGCCTTGATTCTTGTGGAAGTTGATGCTTGTTCTAATTATTAATCACGCGACTAAACAAAAAGAGAAACAAGAAAAAAGGGTTAAAAAAAAAAATCAATTACATGAGTAGAGTCATGAGTGTTGTCGTCAAGCCTATATTCATGCATGATCCAGTCTGATTTCTGCCCATGTGGAGCTCTTCCTCTGTAGAACACCAGAGTCTTTCGCATTCCAATTCTCCTGCAGTTGCTGTATATGACCTTATCCCGGCCGGTTGCCTTCCAGAAACCGGCTGCAGTCGCCCGGTTGGTTCGTGTCCCGGTCGGATATTTCTTGTCTTTGTGACTGAAAAAGTACCAGTCGTTCTGTGGGGTCGACCCTATCTTGCATTTCTCTGCACACAACAAAAATTACCCTAAATCAATGGGCTGAATATATGCAGCAATCAGAAAGATTCATTTTTCTTCACAAAAATCATTTTCGTGCAAGAAATTTGTGAAACTGGGAAATCATGAATTCCAACACCTTCAAAAGATTGATTACCTTGAATATCCCACGGCTCGAGTTTGTTAAGGTCCACATCTCGTATGACATCAAGATCGATTTTCTCGTAGGCCACTTTCTTTCTGAGGTAATAGTGCAGAAGTTCCTCCTCCGTTGGATGGAAACGAAATCCTGGAGGCACTTGGGACTGCCCATTTACGGATAAATTCATGTTGTCCGACATTATATTAATGCTACTTTTGAATTTTGTAGTGATTCTTGTTTTTGGCTACTCACTAGTGTTAACTTACTTCACTTTTGACAATAAGGCAAGAACCTAACAAAGAGAAGAACCTCTTTTTCCCCCTTTCTGTGAAAAAAGATTGAATTGAGAGAGGGAGACTTATATGAAAGGGGAGATGGTGTGAGTAAAAAGGTTTGGAGGGACATCATGATTTATATGAAGTGGTAGGGTAAATATGCATGGAAAGTTTTGGTATCATGGGGTTAGGGTGGGGTCTATAACTACTTCAAGAGTACCAACCACTTATATCCACATGAATTTTTTTTATATATATATTTAATATGAAAATACTACACAGGATTATGTCATATGAACAATATATACATCCCATTACGAGATATAACCATCATCGTTTAGTATTTTTACTATATAAGAATTTTCCATATCCATCGAGAGGAAGAAGTGATTGTTGTTGGGGAGGTAGGACCCTCTATAGGTAAGCATATTACTGGGGGTCCCATATTGGACTTTAGAGGTCTCCATAAGTCTGAGGTGAGGGGCAGAGGCGTCTATTCTTGAACCGTGACAGTCGACCTTAAAATCTCAAAGAAAAGTTCCCTCGAAACCACCACTATCTTTACATGATCTCGCTTTCTTTCTCTCACACAGTTGCTCATTTTACTCGTGCGGCCAATCCCAACAACAATGAGGCCAACAGACACAGATGATGGGATCGGAGGCATTGCGCTTTCATAGGACAGAATACAATGATAGAACGATAATTCTACGTTGTACTAATTCTGCTCTTATTGATTTAATTTCTCTTCGTGTGTGTGGGGGGGGGGGGGGGGGGGGTGTCTTCAAAAAATTTCCAAAGTTATTATACTTGATTTTTCTGACATATATACGAGTTATATGTAATTCTGCAACTCAAATTACAATATTTTGAATATCAGAATACTATAGTATAACATTAGTGTATGTATGATTAATAAATTCCTGTAAACATTAACGCATGTAAATTCTTTAATGTACAAGTTAAATACAACCATTAGGTTTCACTTGTATACTTGATACATGCACGTCTTTATTCAACAACTTGATTATGGCTATAAGCTGAAATTAACATGACATTATCTGGAGGATTCATAGCTCCTAGCTAGTACCACTTTTTCAACATGATCATTGCAGTGTTAACGATAGGGTACCATATCATGACACATTGACATGCTACTGAAACTTAGTTTTCCAAATTAATTTCCAAGCCAAGTACTAATTTTGCCAGGTAGCTAGATATTACCAAGACAGAAATTGCAATTACTACAAAAAGAATTCAGGAAGAGATATCTAAATATGGACATTAAATTAACTGCACACCATGTTTGGAAACATTATAAAATGATGGATCCAATAATAATTTAGAGAGTTTAATAGTCTAAAAGTCTCAATTCAATTGTCCGAAAAATATAAGAGACTCAATTAGTATATGTATGCACCCTACTGTATGAGAACATTGTTGGATTCGCTATAATCGTAGGGTTATACGCAATAAAAAAATTAAAATTTTATCAAATATAAATTTAACCCCTTTGATTCGAAAATGATTTTAACGATCGCCCTTATTCAAGTAAATATATAAATAAATATAAAATTTGGATTATACCTTTCAAACACTCTGATTGTTGTATGGAATGAATCAATCAATTGCTTATCATGGATTATCAAAACTCGCAGGAATCCAAATGTCTCCCCTCTATCAGTTTCATAATACGGAAGAACAACAACAACCAAAAGAATTCGCTAGTATTCTTTTAATTGTTTACTAATTTAGAACCAGAGTAAATTTTCAAAAACAAAGATTAATTCTTTAAGTTAGGGAAACTATAATATGAAAAGAATAATAAAAAATTAATTTTCTTTAAAAAACTAGAAAATCAAGATTACAAGAAAATGCTTTTCTTTTTCTTTCTTTTCTTGGAGAGAAAAATAGAAGACTTAAACAAAATAATTTTTGCTTAATTTGCTGAATTATTTATTGTAATTTTCGTCCATCATCATATATAGGATTGAAAATTTACTTATTCTTCAACTCTTGGAAAGTTTGACAATTTTGAACTATCTCAAAATTTATCTTGGAAGGATTTCAAATCTTTCAAAAACTCTTCTATTTTCTCTCTCTTTTTGTATGTTGACTAATTTGAAACTACATTAATTATCAAAATTATCTACATACATTATTGATATTAATTTGGACTATTCAAATAATATCAAGATAGATAATATATATATATATATATACTATAATTATATTTATAAATAAATTAAATCTTAGTGGCCGATTTCATAAAATCGGTCACTATATTTATTTATCTATAAATATGTTAATTAAATAAATTATATTTATTTAATTTATTCTCTTCATATTTTAGTGGGCTTTTTAAGTGGTCCACATTAAGTTTTAGCTTTGGACTAAAAAATCCACAAATCAATTCAATTGATTCAATTCAATTTAATCAATCAAATTGATTAATTTAATTTACTCTAATTGGGGTTTCTAATCAAATTAGGTGCAATTAAATAATCTAATTACTTAATTGAATAATTTAATTTAACCTTGAACTTAAATAGAATCCTTAATTAATTAATTAATTTCCAACCATTTGAAAAAATTCTAAAATTAGAAATTTTACTTTCCATAAAAATGTGTGACCCTCTTAGGTTCACTATTAAGCTAGTAGTGGGTTTGTAACATTTGCAACTTATGAATAACAATTATTCTTATTAATTAATTTAAATAATTAATACGCTTGGAATTAATTATTCTATTTAATTAATTTAGTTACGAGTACCATACACGTGCAATCCTTTCGAAAACTAATCTCCCGATTAAATCTAGGACATGGATTATAAGTCGAACTCTAAATAATTCAATAACTGTGATCACATTTCAAGTTCCAATAATTCTTGATGAATCACGATTCATCATGCCTTGATCAAGGTTTTTGAATCACGAACTATAAAAATGTAGAAGATTCTCTTATTTAAAAAGACAAGTGTCCGATTCTATATTGGCTACTGACAAACCTCCATGTACATCAATGCAACATCCAACATACCCCTTTATGATTGTCAAGAAATCAGAAGATAAATCAAAGTGTTGCATGATGTACACAAGGCTACTATCATGCCTCAAATCCGAGGACTAGCTGTGTACTATCGCAACACAGAAATTCTTATTTCGACAGGCAAAGTTTCGAGCTAAGAATTTCTTACAGGCTATGTTCGGTGTACTTCTTCCCTAACAAGCAACCATATACATGCACTTGCGTCTCTATGCTAATACCAATAGAATATGACATTCTCGTCTCAGAGCATGTATCATATGTGCGAGTCTTACTTAGCTATTTGATATCCCATCTCAAAAACCTCTCAACTCGAAACTTATTTAAGATCAAAGCCTTATAGGCATGTTCCATGATCGCCATCATATGTGCAACCATACCTCGTAGCTAAATTTGATCTAAAGAGTTTATCTAATGTGCAGAAATAAAAAATGAAAAATATAAGATAAAGATAATGCCTTTTTATTAATATAATTCACAATAAGATTGTCTTTATAAAAGAAAAAAAGTATAATACATAACCTACTCTTACAAACATAACCTTTACTTGAGCACTTATAAATACCACATTACTTTTTTATTCGAGATTGTTTGAATCCATTATATTATACACTACTTTCAGTTCTCTATCAATATTTGCTTGTTATGATTCTGACTTGAATAGTGGAGGAATATCGCAGCAATACCTGTAACGCCGCTCATGGTATGTCCTTATTGTAGGTAGAAACTCGTTACTCTATCGGGTACTTGGGAAGGAGTTAACCCTCGTTGACTCAGAAGATATATACTTTACTCTATGTAAAAGAATTAATGATTTCACCACAAGATTGGAGGTTAACAATATCATTTCGGCACTGTTTGTAGGAACATCAACCTCGATACTAAGAATGCAAATAAGGTCTAGAGCTCGGGAAGCCATTGATCAACATGCCTAGCTGGAAGGAAGACTTGATGACAATGGACTAGATTAACATTCACAAGAGTTTTCCACCTCCTCGCGTGATCTACCAACTCAACCACAAAGAGTGCCCACTAGAGCGGCAAAGGCATTGCTAGCTCGAGGACATCTCAGCAAGGGAATCAATAAGTAGGGTTTCCTAATATGTTAAGTACCATCACAAGAAAAAGCTTCCTCAATCTTCTCTTCAAAATCGATGTTCATCCCTGACTCTTGAAAAGGCTGAGTCGAGGTCAAAAAAAGACATGGAGAAGAGAAGTTGATACTCGGGAGGGATTTGCAGTCAAGTGTCTCTTCTAGATGACAACATGAGGTAGAAGCTAGAATGGTTGAAGAGCTCTCTAAACATATCCCCACTCCATCCCCTCAATCTTGTAGATGACACAAGAAGCTTAGATGATCATTATAAGAGATACTTGTTTAGATGAGGCTACCAGATCCTTGAGAAAACTAAGCAGAAGCTTGAAGAGCCCCCAAAGATTAGAATCTAAGAGTGTTGGAAAAACTTAAATTAAGTGATTTTGTGCTTTTGGTTAAAAATGTTCAGGTTCTATTACAAATAGGTGGACCCAACAAAAAAATTTTAAAAAAAATAAATGAAAGTCAAAAATGGGGGTTGCCAATTGACAACCCTTTTTATTTTAGTTTTTTGTTCCCTTCTGTCTATAAAAAAAGGGTTTTGTAGGAAAAAAAATCATTGAGAACACCAAACAGAGAGAAAAACAAGCGTAAGAGAGAAAGAACTTGATATCCAACAAAGGCCAAGAGAAAAATATAGTGTAGTACTTAGCGAGAGCAATTTATTAGAGTTAAATTGTGATAGGTGTGGAAAAAACACTTTGAGTTTTGTTTTTTCTCTTAGGATAATACAAAGGGGTTAGAAGAGTATTTTTTGGTAACTATTAGCGTGGTTGTACAAGGTTTTTCTTTCCTTGAGTTTGGCCAAAAAACTCAAAGGTGTATTTTTCTTGTACTAGAAAATTCTCTAATAGTGGAAAAATGGAAACTCTTGTGGATGTAGATGAATTTGCCAAACCACATAAAAATCTCTATGCAATTTTGTATTTTATCGTTATTATATATGTTTATCGTCATCCTGTTGGTGTGATTTGCTGGATATTCCTAATAAATTAAATCTCGAATTCCCAATTACTTCCATTGTACCCAACAATTGGTATCAGAACCTTTTGGTTGAGGCTAAATATTTTTATTTGATTTATTAGGATGGTCGGCATATCGATGGTAAATTCATTCAAGATGCAATAATTTAATAGCAAAGGGAATTTCACTCTTTGGCAAAGAAGAATGAAGGATCTCCTAATGCAACATAGCCTAGTAGTGGTGTTGAAAGAAAATGAGGGAAAGCCAACAAAAATGAAAGATATACAATGGGAAGATTTGAATTCCCACTGAGTCAGCACAATTCGACTTTGTATTGCAAACAATATTATCAATAATGTTATGGATGATGATTTTGAAGATTTGGTACCAAAGTTATGGGCAAAATTGATGAACTTGTATCTCGGGAGAAATTTTATCCATAAAGTTATTTATAAAGTGGCAATTCTATAGGCTGAAGATGCAGGAGGGTAAGAGTCTTATGGATGACATGAACTAGTTTAACGGACTGGTGGATCAACAACAGAAAGTTGATTTAAGATTGAAGAAGAAGATAAAGCTCTTTTACTTCTTACCTCACTCCCAGATTCATATGATGGTCTAGTGACAACATTATTATATGGGAAACATACACTGGACCTAGAGTATGTGAAAGCATCATTGTCATCCCATGAAAAACAAAAGATGGCAAACCAGGAGATAGGATAAGAATCTGTTTTGGTTGCTCAGGGAATGAATCGAAATGGGAAAAAAATTGGTGGTGGATCTGTGAACAGCAGGTCAGGTCCAAAGGACAAGGGAAAGGATTAGATCTGCTTCAAATATCAGGATGAGGGTCACTTCAAGAGAAATTGTCCTTACAAAAGGAATGACAGAGATGGTAAAGATGGTAGCAATAATGTGGCAATAGTAGAGATATACTATGGAGATATTCTCATAGTCTCCACATGTATGGATACTTCTTCTCAAAATAGATGGATTTTAGATTCAGGATGCATAATGCATGTGCTCTAGAAAAGAATATTTTGATTCACTTTAATTAAGGATGACAGGTACTTTGTCATTAGATGATGGTTCTACTTGTAGAATGATGGAATTTGGAGTAGTGAAAATCAAGATGGTTGATGGAGTTAATCGTACTTTGGGTGGTGTGGCCTATGTCCCAAAGTGCAAATGAATCTAATTTTCTTGAACCAGTTGGATTCCAGGGCTTATGAGTATTCAGCTGGAGGTGGAGTCTTAAAAGTCACACGTGGTGGAAAGATCCTAATGATTGTAGAGAAGTATACAAATTTGTATCATCTGGTAACCTCAAACATAACTGAAAGTGTAGTGCGCTAGAAGGTTCCCAAGGAATAGATGGGTGTCAGGAAAATGCAGTTGGGCAAGAGGATGAATCAAGGCCGTCCTTTTGGCAGTCAACTAGCAGTGTTGAATGGGTTGCACGTGTGCATTGATCTACTTGAATCAGGTAGAGTTAGAACTTTATTGATTCGGCATGTGCAGTAAGTTGATTGAAGGCCAATGGTATTTGGATTTTTTGTTTTGCAAAGAAAGTTGTGTTTGTGGTGTAGGTGGAGATTGTTGGGGTTCCACTACAAATAGGTGGACCCCACAAAAAAATTAAAAAAATATATACATAAAAGTTAAAAACGAGGGTTGCCAATTGATAACCCCTTTTTTACTTTGGCATCTTTCAGTACCTATGCCTTTTTTTATTTTCAATTGTTTATTCTTCTCTTCTGCCTATATAAAAAAAGGGCTTAGGATGAGAGAAAAATCATCGAGTACACCAAGCAGAGATAAAAACAAGCACAAGAGAAAGAGCATGGTATCTAACCAAGGCCAAGAGAAAAATAGATTGTAGCACCTTGAGAGAGCAATTTGTGATAGTCAAATTGTGATAGGTGTGAGAAAAATACTTGGAGTTTTTTGTTGACTATTAGAGTACAACAACAAATGACTCCCCTAGGATTATCCTTCAGTAAGGCGATAAATGCCTCCCTAGGAACACACCCATCCAGTATAGGGCCAAGTGCCTTGCCTTATAGGGCACCCCGATATGGCGACAAGTGCCTCCTTTAGAAGTGCACTCATTTAGAGTAAACGAATCAAGATACCTTCATAGATTTTAAAATAATCAAGTTGAGACAAGAAGGTCTTGCGAGTAGAAGACCTAACGAGAATAAGAAAGTTAAAGGCCAAGCATCTCCCATCTAATCTTTCGTGGAAATCTCATCATCACCTGATCCTTTAAGGGATAAGAGCCTTTGACTACGAGAGTGCCATAGTGGAGATGACAACAGAAGTAGAGACAAGCATTGATTGGTACAATCTCAAGAAGAGAAAAAAAAAGGGATTAAAACGGCTTTGCTTCTCGACCAACTGACTCAACTAGTGACTTCAGTCAAGTCTACCCTTTGATCGATAGAATGGTGGCTCCGTACCTTGAATAGCCTCATTGCAAAACATATCCATCAACTATTTTGGCTAGCCCGCGCCTTCCAACTCCATGGCCCGACTGGCTCTGTGTCTCGATCAAAGTCCTTAATCAACTCCATATCTCAACCAACCCCATGCTTCGACCAATGACTTAGCTAGCTCTATGCCTTGACTGGAGGCCTAAAGTGGCTCAGTGCCTTGAATGGCAACCTCAATTGTCCCTCGTACCTTAACCATCGACATTACCACCAGCCTCAATCAAGGTAAATACATGAGGATGAAGTTCCCTACCCTCGATGGGATATGAGAACTATAGGAGATCGCGGGATGGCACGTGAATCTTATGCTAACACCTTGAGAAGGATGAAGGAAAAGTTGAACAATTGAGAAAGCATCAAGGTCAGTCCCACTAAAATGAAAAGAAAATCGTATACTCCCACTCTAAAAAAGTAAGGAGTCACCAGTAAAGACAATGACAAGACGACAAGGCAAAGAGAAGGCTGATTGCGGCAGAGAACTTTAACAAACACCATTGGTTTGGACAAAGTTGGCTTTTATGATACTTTTTATGAAGCCAAAGAGGTAAAATTAATTGATGCAATTTATACATAACAAAATTCAACATTAAAATTCATGATTGATTAGGAAATACATCGATATAAAATACCTAATTATTTTATAAAAATAATGCATTTATGTATGAAGATTGTCAAAAGAAATTATGTTATCTAGTAAGCTAATATATATGTAGTGGAAAAAAAAACTTAGCATAATGTAATCTTTTTAAAATAGGAATAAAATTTGGGAATAAATTATTATGTTAATAAAAAAAGTCAAGAAATTTTATCATGTTACTATTTATGAACGATATATACAAGATTCCAACGTCCAATAAACATATCGTGTTTTGTTCGAGTTATTTATAAAACTTTGGAGAACTTTGCTACTATGCCTGAAATTAGCAAAGTCTGACTTGAGAAAGTTCCATTAATTTTCCTTGAGGCAAGAATATCAAAATTTGCACAAGTATAAGAACTGAAACAACATAGACTATAAAGTGACTAAGCAAAAAATGTCATGAACTATAGTTGGCTATGGAGATTGCAAATTTCTTCCCCTAAGTTATTTGTCGAATAAAGCCCGAAATGCCACGTCAAGGACATGGCCATAACTTAGGCTAGTGAGGTCAACGCAAAGCTTTCTCGACCTAACACTTAATGAGGATAGGGTAAAGCTTCATCACCCTGAAAACTTAGTGTGGTAGAAGCAAAGCTTCCTCACCTTGAACACTTAGTATAGTAGAGACAAAGTTTCCTCACTCCAACACTTACTGTGATAGAATCAAAGCTTTCTTACCCTTAGTGTAGTACAGGTAATGCTTCCTCACCGTAATGCTTATTACGGTAGAAGCAAAGCTTCTTCACCCCAATGCTTAGTATTGTAGAGGGAAAGCTTTCTCACCCTATCTCTTAGTGTAGCAAAGGCAAAGCTTCCTCACCCCCAAAACTTGTGAAATAAAGGCAAACTTCCTCATTCCAAATGGGCCCACACCTCATTTGGCCAAACTTCATAGGTGAAGTGCTACTCCACCCAAACACAGATCATAAGCAAGGTAACACCATGCCTGGACAAACTTCACAAGCTAGGGATTGCCTCGCCCTGACAAACCTCACAACCAAGGCATTGTCTCGCCCAACCAAGATTGTCGGGGAGGTGGACAAGTCTTCTCCTAGGCTAGGGGACAAGACTTTTCCCAAGTATAACTCCCCCAGGTCCCTCACGCGCGATTGCCTTCTAGTGGCCCACCGCCATCTCATCCATTACCACTTCATGTAACTATTTTTATACTTCACATGACTATAACCAAGTTTAATCAAACGAACAATTTACTCCTAGCTAACCTTATTTCCATGAAACTTACTTGAGAGTGGGGTTATAATGGACCTAATAATAGTCAAGAAAGTCCAACGATCTAAAAGGCCAAGTCTAATGGATTCAAGATAGAAGAGACCCAATTAGTGCATGCACCCTACCAAATGAGAACATAACCCTTATTTAAGTACTTATAATTACCCATTCCACTTTGAATTCATTATATTCTACATTACTTTCAATTCTCTGTTAGTCAAGAAAGTCCAACAATCTAAAAGGCCAAGTCTAATGGATTCAAGATAGAAGAGACCCAATTAGTGTATGCACCCTACCAAATGAGAACATAATCCTTACTTGAGTACTTATAATTACCCATTCCACTTTGAATTCATTATATTCTACATTACTTTCAGTTCTCTATCGATATGCTCTCGCTATTATTCTAAATTGATCATCAAAGGATTATCGTTGAGACACTCGTGATGCTCATAACAGTCCTCTAATATTGTAGGTAAGAACTCATTACTTGATCAGGTACTTGGAGAAGAAGTTGATCCTCACCGACCCAAAGGACATACACTTTACTTTATATGGAGAATTTGTGGTTTTATCCCTGGATTGGAGGATAGCAACATCATAATCTTATCGTTTTATAAATTGAAAATTCTAGTCTATATTCAATTTGGCACCACCCCATTATTAATATGGCAAAAAGAATTGGTTGTAAGAATTTCTAGCCAACCCAAAATGAAATAGTTACTTAAATTAGATATATAAATAAGAACAAAAAAATAAGTTCTTTCAAAAAATATTGTATATGGTAGAAAAGTCAAGGTTTATAATATACGTGGAAGTAGATTGACCACTCATATTGGTGGGAAAAGATTGAATGGGTATTTGGGTGAATTTATAAATTTTTTAAAATATTTTATAAGATATGTTTGAGAGCTTTTAAGGCTATGTTTGGGAGTAGTTTGGTTTCAATTTCTGTGTTTCTAAAAAAACCATTTAGGAAGATTTATTGAGTAAAAATATTTGAAGGATTGTGATATATGTTTGGTTTTATTTTTTAGGGAGATGATTCCTAATGTGGATGTAATGTGTTGTAAGACTTTGTTTGATTAATGGTGTCATATTATTATTTTATATTATTATGTATTATTTTTAAATTAATATAATAAATTGATGATGTAAATATATTTTTTATGATAAAATGATTTGAATATATATATAACAAAATATTTGAATATATATATTTATGCGTATGTGTATGTATAATAATGATTATGATTTTATTATAATATTTTGGGAAGAGATGAAAATGTGGTTTGAAGGAAGTATTTGAACATTTGGTTTCAGTTTCGAAAAACAGTATAACTGGTGAAACTATAATCAAACTACATGCAAACATAGGCTAGAATTTTATAAAGTGTTTGATAAAAAAAATTTGAGAGAAAATTATGAACTTCCAAAATAAAATTTTACGATCATATATACTTCTTTAAGAAAAAGCAAGGGGAGCATCAAGGGCTTGCATGGAGGTGTTACAATGCTACAGGCTTAACATAATTTCTTCATTTCTTTGCTTTTTTGATATCCAAGTGAAGGCATGAATGTTGAGCAAATTTACAATAAATAATCATCAAAAGCGATTAAAAAAATATAAAAATATGAAATGGAGGCTTACTCATCACGATTTCGGCAAGTTCCTAGGAATTTCAGTTATTCGAGCAAGGACCTAAATAAGATATGAACTTATTTTAAGATTTTAATATTTTTTTATAATTTTAATCATATTAATTATAAAATTATCACTATCAATATTTTATAAACTCTATAATTTTATTTTGTCTAATATTTTAAAATTTTATTTTCTAATACAATATAATATTTTAAAAAATATAGAAATTTATAAAAAAAATAAATAAATAAGTTTAGGTAAAAACCCTCTAACTTAATTGATGAGCTAGCTTTACTAAGAATTACAAGTTGTTGGTAGTCTTGTCATTCATGCAACATGGCAACACTAAGTCTGATCAATATGACATATATGTATCATCACCATTCGTGTCTTTTTCCATTGTATTTTTCCTTTACCTTTAACATTTCGTTAATATGTTTATTGGTTATTGAGAAAATGAACAGAAGTTTACAGACCAAGCTGGTGAATGGTGATCATCCTCTTCCATTAAACTCACGCCACGTACCTTAACTTTTGGTCAGGGATCAAGTTATTGGATTGGTGAATATATATCCACGATGAGGTCTTTTCCAGTGCAGACCCAAAAGTATATGCACCGCCAAATATATCATTATATGTATTCTGAAAGGATTTATAAGGTCCTGAATAAAAAATCTTAGGTTCCAATTGTATTGATAGATTTAAATATAAATATTTTAAATTTATAATAATAAATTTATTAAATTTATTTAGGTTGCATTTGGATGAAAGGATTTGAATTTGAGGGAAGAATTTTAAATAACTTTATGTAAAATGAATTTTAAATTCACCACACCACAATAACTCAAAAATTAGTTTAAATTTTTAAAATTTATTATAAAATAAAACTATCCAAATAAATTCTATAAATTTATTATTTTGGATTTGAAGTTAAATCCATAAATTCAATGGATGAAAGAATTTGCATTTGAATGGAGGATTTTGAGAAATAATTTCAAATAATTTATTCTAAAATCAATTTGAAATTTACTACAATAACTCCAAAAATAGCTCAAAATAGGAGTTTGACGATTTGAAATTCATTGTATCATGAGATTATCAAAACAAAGTCAATAGATTAGTTACTATAAATTTGAAGTTATTAATTTCAAATCCATCAGTCCAAATGGAGTCTAAAATAATTTCATATTATAATAAATTTTAAATTTTTAAAATTTTATATTGAGTTATTTTTTGAATTACTATCATGAATTTGAAATTTATTTAATATGGAGTCATTTGAAATTTTTCCCCCAAATTCTTCCCTCAAATTTAAATCCTTCCATCTAAATGTAAATTTTTCAACTTTTTTAAACAAAATATTGATTTTCCAACTCCTTATAAGTAATTGACCAACAAGGCAAATGTTAATTTCAAACACAAAAAAAAAAAAAAAAAAAACACCTTAGGTTGAATAATTTCTTTATTATAAATTAGCTTTGAGTCCCTCTTATGTTTTTATTTTTCTTAAATAAGAAAAAAATGGTAAGTATCTGCACCAAATATGTAATCATATGTATTTTGAAAGTATTTACAAAGTCCTAAACTAAACACTTTAGGTTGAATACAACCTCTATTATATATTATCAAGTGTATAAGTTGTTTAATTTCGCTTTATCATCATTCTGGGCTTTTTCCTTTTGCTAACTAACTCTTCTAGAAATCTATCTAAAACCGTTGAAATTAATCATTTCTAGACATGTTCACTAACACTTAACTTCACATGATATCTCAACTATAGCTAGCTAGCAATGTGAATGTGAATTGCTTTTTGCACTTTATTTGCACAATTATTTAAATGGAGTATATGTGAATAATAAAAAAAAAAAATGCTTTGTGTTTATGATGAGCCTCTAATACTTTTTTTTGTTTAAAAGGTCAAATACATTATTACATCAAAATATTAATTAATATTTAATAAAATACATGTAAGTATGTAATGAATCCTATATCAAATAACTATATTTTGAAATTGAACAAATCCATATTTCTAATTATTCGTACCCAAACTTCAGAAATATAGGGTTTTAAACTTTTATCATATACTACTTGAATAAGGTATCGTTGACGCAAAAAACTATTAGGGTCTAAATTTGAAACTCTTGAGGTCTATGCTAAAGTATTATTACTAAAATTACTTTATGTGTGTGAGTATATGATTTTATGGAAATTAAAAATTAGGTGAGCCCTGACATAAGATAAAGAGCTTTATAAAGTCTAAAGATTCAAGATATAATTTCCTAGTGACCACAAACCAATTAGAAATTGGAATTTGTTATATCAGTGGCAAATCTAATAGTTAGAAGATTAGAGTGTTTTTTTCTTGAAGATGGTTAAAATTTAAATAACAATTCGACTAATAGCATTTAGTAAGTTACAATTGACTGATATTATTATAATAATAAATTTGAATATATGCTATGCTCAATTTATATGCATTGGGTGGACAGATTTTTATGTCAAATATTTTATTTTTTTTAAATAAAATATTTAATTCAAAATATATGTATCCTTTATATAATTTTTTTTATATATATATATACAGTGGGTGTAGTATCTATAAAATTTATAATAATAATATTAGACAGCTTGGATATTATTATGGAAGAAGCCGACATAAGAGGGTCTTGCATTGGCAAATGACAGCATCCCATACTTATGAATTTAATTTTTTCTAGTTTTTCATATTGAAATATGCATAAGTGCATTTGTTTTAAAATAATTACTTTTTTTTTTCCCAATGTCAAACTTTAAAGTAAAATAATTTTCACAAGTTGCATATAACCCTTTTCTAGGTACTTTATTCGAATTGACGTTATTTATTTTTTTCATTTTTCTAGGTACTTTATTCGAATTGACGTTATTTATTTATTTATTTTAGGTACTTCATTCGAATTGACATTATTTCTATTTTTCTTTTTCTGTGAAGGTCCGCCTCTTAATTTCTCTCCATGTCGGATCTTTGTAAATCTAACAATAGTGGAACAAGTTATTTTAAAACAAAATTAAAAGTCAATTAAACTAATTAATATCCACCGATCTTTTTAAAAGTCTACTAATACAAAGATTATTTCGCAGACTTAAGAATCTAAACCCTATCAAACAAGAAGCACTACTAACTAACAACATTTTTTTCTACGTGGACAATTAAAACCTTTATTTGCCTAATGCTAGAAAAGAGATAATATATAAGTGCTGATAATCATGATTATTCAGGTAACATACGAAAATAAAAGATTAGATTAATGTAAAATACCGTTATGAGGTCATTGCCCTTGTCTTAATTTAATGATGATCCTTTTTCTCCTAAGTTCTAACCTTAATCATGATTTTAGCCAACAATTGACGAACCAACCACTCCCCTTTTTAACTTCTGCCCCAGCTTTAATTTGCACCTGCACCACTTTAATTACTTCTTGTTGGTTGCAGTTGAGATTGTCATTTCCTAATTATTCACTTAATGCTCTCCTATGAGTAGATGCCTAAACAAATTAATTTCGATTTGAATTGTTTATAGAGTTTGAAATTATATTTGAATTTAATTTAATTATTAATTAATTAAATTTATATGAATTTTAATTGAGTTGAATATGAATCGAACTCAATTCATATTTATACAAACATATAATTATTTTAATTAATCAAGTGAAATTCGAATCGTACGTTAGCTCCCATAAAAAAAAATTAAAATCAAATTTATTAGCCATACTTACCAATCAAAATTTAAATAAATTTTTAACAGTGATCTCAAATTAAAATAATTTAATTCATTTTATAACGTTGTTATAAGTAATATACTGGCAACTTTTCACCGAATTTAAAATGATAATAATAATAATAATAATAATAATAATACACAAGTTAGGCAAGTAGTGACGTGGGCATGACGACACAATTGTGTCCTTTTAGCATTCAGGGGGTTCAGAGAATTCTATTGATGTTGTAGTTTGCATGAGAAGCAACCTCAGCCATTTGGTATTGCCATCACTTTTCCACCTCTTGGTTATCAGGGATCCATCAAACCATCTGATTGGACTTAAGGAGGGTAGTAATATAGTGCTAAATAATCTTCCCAAACAAACATATGGGAATAATGAGTGATATATATAAAATAAAGTCAACTGTATGCATTCTCTAGCTTGTTCCTTGTGCAGGTGTTGTTTTACTTTTAACATATATATATATATATATTGTGTATATGTATAGGCGTGGCGGAGGAACGGGGTTGGTTGATTGTTCTTAATTAATGATGAATATGATCTTTTATCACATTCTAGTGTCAAACCATTATGTCTATTGATAAATATCCCAACTTGATTTTTTTGGGCCATAGAGTGATAAAATGCAGAATACGATATGGGTTTGTTTGGAGGGCATTTTGATTGATATAAACCTAAATAAAAGTGACGTGTGTGTGTGTGTGATTTGCGGGTGTAAGTTAAGATAGTCATAAATTTAATACGAAAGAAGTTAAAAGAAGATCTACTTATGCACACTTGCATTTTTATACAAGAGGGACCTAACCTCTCATTCCTTGAAGATCATGATCTTCAACATTGAAAGTCCCATCTATATTTTTTTGTGAGACAAGGTAGTAAATTGGTTATCACTTTACACTTACAAGCTAATTATTCATATGTTCGACTTATTTAGAGAAAAATAAAAAATCAGTTAATATTCTCCTTTAAAAAAAAATTATTTTTTTATCTTTAGTAATTTTTATGGATTTTTATTTTTTTCTATAGATTCTTTAGCTCATATTTTACCCCTTGTTTTCCCATGTGATAGGGTATTTTTGACCAAATTTTATAATTTTCTAAGTCCACACAATTAAGTCTATTTGACTTAGGTTCGGATTGTATAATATATATATATCGAACTCTAATTTTCTTATTAATCCTCTTCAAAAAAAATTATGCTTCGCATATTTTGAATCCTCTCAAATTCTTTCCTAAAGATTGGAGACAAGGTTCTTCAATTTATTTAATTTTTTCGCTTTCACTTTGTAATAATAGTAGCAAACAAACATTAGGGATGACAACAGGTTTGGGTAAAATCTAGACCCATCACGCATCTATCCCGCTCGGTATAGATTTGCAGTGGCTAAATGGGTTTTGCAGCTGGTAACGATTTTTATTTTTTAAAGCTTTCTCAGATTCGGAGTGTATAACGGGTCTAACTTGACCTGTTTCTTTAGGGTTTTATTCATTTTTCCATTTTTCTGTCTCTATCTGTTCGCCGCTCTCGCGCCTATCTTCTCAATTACAGACTTCATGCTGCCCTGAAGAGCATGGCCTCCCACCAAGTGCCACCACCACCACGTGGTAATTTCTTAACTTTTCAACCATTATTGTGTGGATTTCATTTGTAGATTTTTTATTAAGAAAAGTCTGGGAGATCGGGGTTTTTTTGGTTGACTTATAAGCCAATTATGGGAGAAGTTACACTCAAGCTCATCTATAGTGATACGGATGAGATATAAGTTGCTTCGCTCCTAGAGATAAAGATAAGACTACTTGCCTAAGTGGTTGGATTACATCACCAGCGAACCTAAAGAGTGAAGTATCTACTAGTTGTAGTTCAGCCCTGCCCAAATCCATCAAACTTGAATCCCTCATAAAAGAGCGTGTCGATTGAACTGCAAGAATCAATGAAGACCCTAGCCACATCATATTGGTTATGTTGGTTGTGATGACTAGAGCATCACTATGTGGGCTATACAGGCCTATAAAAATTCTGAGTCCCGAACCGAATAATGGGGTTCTAGCTTCTGCATTGATTTCTTGGAATTGCCCCATGTTCCCACTAGTGGCGAGCTGCCCTGGCATGGGCTCTTTTGGCTTAGTGAGAGTCCCCATCCTATATTATTTCCCTAATTGGGGGTTGTCTCTTATTCCTCCCTCATCAAGGGAGGTCTGTTCTAGCCTTTCCTCTTGGAGCCCTTTGTCTCTGTAAATAAACTACTTCAGGCCTTAATTAGGCATTAATATCATCTCTCAAATATTTACACTCATCGGTTAAGTATCCATAGTTATAATGGAACTTACAATACTTATCTGACTTAGTATTTCGGGGGACCTGAGAATAGGATATAGGCCACCTCATCTCCTCATGTCCCTGTATTGCAATAAGGCCTTATGAGTTGCGACCTAGGCATTATTAAGGGTCTAAACTTGTCCAACTTCTTGGTAGGGCCCCTTTTCCCCTTTGACTTTAGCTTCTAGGTGCAACTCTCCTCATTCTTCTTATCCTTATGCTTTTCTCCGCACTCTTCTTTTTTCATTTTTTGGCTTCCACCATGTTAATGTATTTTTCTGCCCGCACAACGAATCATCAAAGTTTAGAGCTGGCTTCTTAATTGATGAATTAAGAATTCTCCATCCTTGAGACCCTGAACCAAAGCATTAGAAAGCACCTCCTAAATGGCTGAGGGGACCTCCGAAGCAATGAAGGTAAACTTCTGTATGTAACTTCTTAAAGATTCGTCTTTTTTTTTGAAGACTAAATAACATCAATGACGTCTTACGATACGTCTTGATGCTAGAAAATTGGTATAGAAATGCCGAACTAAACTCCTCAAATGAGTGAATGGAGTTAGAAGGGAGTTGGTTGAACCATTGTTGAGTAAATTTGGCAAGAGTGGTTAGGAACACCCTGTATTTTACTCTATCAAAATGGCGATGTAAGAGGGTTGCATTCTCGAATTGACAAGAGTGCTCCTAGGGATTAGGCATCCTATCATACTCATAGTTAAGAGCCTTAAAATTGGCAGGTAACTCGTCCGCCATAACTTTCTCAGAGAAGGGGATTCCTATTTTCTAAGCCCTAGACCCTCCAGTAAGATATCTTTTGATCTTCTTCTTCTCTTTATGGAGATCTCTGACCCTTCTATACAAGTTCAATTAGGACTTCCACATGGTTCGTTCTTCGTGCGCCAATGTGTAGCTTTCATTGCATGATTCATCAGCTTGGTTGGTCTTCTATGCTCTTTTAGGTACATTGCTTCTCTCAATCTATGCTGGAGAGAGTGGTGGTTGCACTTGCTCTCTCCTCCATAAAGCCGCATCCACAACTACGGTTGTCAGCCCCATTAACTGCTCTATAGTAAGTGGTCCTAACTTGTCAAGAGTAAGTTCCCTTTTGGGTTCGAAGTGGGGGACCACGAGTTCGTCAAGGTTGAAAGTCCAAAAGTCATGGGTGCCTAGCTACCATCCTCGCTTTGTTTTTTCTCATCATGATTATGTTGTGCTTCATCATCAGCTATATTCTCATGTCTCAACTTTTGTGATTTCCACAAGGGCTGCCACTTGCTACGTCTTGGAATAACATGTATCGAGAATTCCCCAAATCCCTCAATCAACTCCTTGATTCGGCCTTCAAAAATAACTAAAACAAGGGTTAGGCTCATTGGGGTTTGCCCAACAAAAAATTTTCGATGTTTAAATTAGTAAAGTGTTTGAAGGTGAAGCAAAAGAATGCTTGTAAAGTGTTGATAAACCATAAAAACATACATTTTCCTATGACATATGCATCCAAATGTAAAAAGCAAATGAATCCTTTTAAGATACTGTTTCCTTGCAAATAAATAATTATTTAGGATATTATCTTTCAGATAAGCATCAATAGAGGGTCAGGTTAATCATAATCTGAAATCCAATTAAGGTATGATTTCCTTTCCTTATTAGGTTTTCAAAAATATCTAGAATTTTTCCTTGATGCACGTTGGTCAGAGGTGTGTTTAAGCAAGATAGGCCTATTTAGGTCAGCTCTGGCAAAGCCAACTACAATTGTCCTTAGAATAAATATCCTAACCAAGATATCAGGTTAGCCTACGTACCAGGTCTTCTTTTGAAGCCTTGGCCTAATCCATTTACCAAACAACTCGGCTCACAAACGTTCCTCGTGTAAATAGTCCTTACTCAGATTGTGGCCCAAATGCTTAGGCCTAGTGGCCAGGTTTGATTTAGGGGTTTTGATATTTTTTTAATTAGGGTAGCAAGTTCGTAGATTTAGCAAGTTGAACTTGACAAGGTTTGGGTTTAAGACAGGATGGATTCGATGCTAGATTAAGACTGAGCGAGGTTAATTCAATCTTAAGTCCACTACAATCTTAACGAGTCAAATCTTAATTTTGATCAAACACATCCACACCAGTCTTATTACAAATATATTAATTTAATATCGAGTGTGCCAACAAAAGTGATAAAAGAATTATTCACAAAACACACGGGAGAGCGGGCTTGAGTGATGCGTAATTTGTCGAAGTGGATTCGTTTAACTTTTAATGTCAAAAAAATGCATGCATCAACAAATGTCTCAAATTGAATTCTTTACACTCAAAACGGACGCTAATGAGGCTACACAAGTATAGTATTAGGTGTAACATCAAGAGTGATAGAAGTTTCATCACACCAAACAACAAAATTCTTCAAATCTACTATACGTATATTTTTTTCTCATATTCTTGAATGACTCATGAAACATGTACTTGTTTGCCTACAACTACTCTAGACTTATAAAAAAAAAAAAAAAATGAGCTGTAAAAATAACTGGAAAGTAAAAGAACTTTTTATCACTGTATCTATTTCAACTCCCAAACTAGATCACTAATCAATCAATTTGAAATGCCTGTTTGTAGCTCGACATGCAGGATATATATATATATATTCCAATCAGATGGATTGTATGTTATGGGGGCATTAAAGTTGTACACCTTTTGACAAACAAGGACAAGCTATGCTTTGAGGCTCTCTAATCACATGGAAACTTCTATATATAAAGCAGCCAAAAAAAGGGGGAAAAAAAGGAGATTCTTAAATGCTAATTATTGGTCAAATTATTGGTGAATGATTTATCACTGGTGATGATATTATGGCAAACATTTCGGGCCAAATACATATAAATGAAATGAGAGAAGGTGCCTTGGCCCTTGGGAATGGATCCTGTCATTAAATGCAATATCTAAACAGATAATAGTCGGCCCACACACACACACACACACACACACACATCTTTAGAGGGTTTGAATTTGATAAAAAGAATTAATTTTTCATATATATGAAAGTTTAATTTTGATGCAAAAATGGTATGATTGGTTAGTGAGGAAAATATGAAGTGAAATAATATAGGATGGATAAGAAACATCTCTCAATCCTACTTTTTTTTCTTTCAAAAGTGAACAAATGAAAGGCCATAATCGAAAGATATATGAACTCTCAATTTCGTTTATAATTTTGTACGAATTTAGGAAAGAAAAGAATGAATAAATAATATATGAAAATTAATCTTTCCTTTCTTGCTTTCTTATTTTACTTTTACTATATCACACCAAACACTTTCTTTTCTTTTGTTTTGAAAAAAAAAAAAAGATTAAATGTACAATTTTCACATAAACTCTTCTAAACTCTCAATTCAGTTAGTGCATTTTGATCATGTAACTTGGCTTAACTTTTATTATTTCTCTTTTAAATAGAGGTTTGACATTTTATATATGAAACTTTGAAATTTTGACACATTTAATTTAAATTTCTTGGAAAATTAAAATGATGTGTCGGGCACGCAAGGTTAAAATTTGGTGATTTTGGCTTTTGGAGAAAGATTGGGCACATAATCTCTAATTTTAAAGGATCAAAAGTCAAAGTAGATAAAATATCCTTTTCTTTTTTTTTCTTTTTCTCTTCTTCTCAGTGTTTTAATTTTTTTTTTCTTATTTTATTCTCCTCATATTTTTCCTCTCTTCTTCTTCTCCGGTTGTGCTCGTCTGCCACCTCACCATCGATACTGCAACACTAGTGCCATCTTTATATTAAGGTTCTCACAATTCCATTAATTGACCGAATCGAATCAAAATAAAATTTTTAATTTATATTGAAATCAAATCGAAAATTTTAATTTAATTTTTAATTTTTAATTTTTTATATATTTTATTTTGATTTTTGATTTTGATTAATCAAATCGAATTGAAAACCAAATTATAATTTTTAAATATTTATATATATACTTGTTTATTTATTTTTGTATTATTTGTATTTTTTTTTATCCCAAACTAAAAATAATAAAAAATATATATTTCTAATTCTATTTTTTTATTTTTTATAAAAAAATGATTAATCGAGTAATCGATCTAAAAAATTGAAAAAAAAAAATAATTATAATCGAACTAGTATTCCGTTTGAGATTTTGACCAATCGAAATTTTAATTCGATTCGATTTGATCGTATGAGCACCCTGATCAATCTGCAGAAATGCAAAATGGATTGTCCAATTTAACAATTTTTTCATCGAAAGAATCTTAAAATGAGGGAAAGAGAGAATTAGCGGTGATGGTCACATGATGGTGGTTGAAGGGCAGTGAGCCAGGAATATGTTATTTTTTCCGAGCGTACGTATGTTTGTGTTAAGGGTTGAATCTGTGAGAGGTGTGTAGGTATGTGTTTGTTTTGCAGAGTCTGATTGTAAGCGTGGTGGTGCAGATGCGCCTAGTGGGACAAGAAAAGGAGAGAAGAAAGAAGGAAATATGATGGAGAAAATGAAAGAGAAGAAAAATGGGGAGAAAAAGAAAGAGAAAATATGGAAAATGAGAAAATAAAACAATGTTGGAATTTCCCTCCAAAAGTGTCCAATTTTCCTTCCAAAAGCCAAAATCCCTAAATTTTGTTACTTTATTTTGGTGTTATTTCCGGCATTTTTGGAAAAATATTTTGAGATAATGTATTTTGAGTAGTGGAATTACATGTGGAGAATGAGAATTTTTTTGGATATTTTGTTGAGAAATAATGATGTGATGTATTTTAGGAGAAATTTTCAACTATAAATGTTTTGTTAATATTGTTTTGTTGTAATTAATGAAGATATAGTGAAAAATATAATTATTTAGTTGAAATAATAATTGATAAGTATTTTAAGAAAATAAAAATATATTTTTTCAAAATATTAATTTTCCAACACGTTGTTCATTTGGAGAAGAAAAATATTTTGGAATAACAGAACCAAACAAAGCCTGAGGTTACCATGGAGCATATGACTTTTTCCATCCAAATTTAAATTGTTTAGTGAAAATTGAATTAAATGTGTCAACAAGTTATAATTATTATATATAAATTGTCAAACTTTCAATTTAAAGGGCCAAAAGTGAAAATCAATCTACGATGAGTTTGGCCTTAATTGATTATAAAGAATTGATTTCAGTGTAATAGAATCTTACAATTACAGATTTTGTCGAACTGCTCCAAGTTCAACTTAAAAATAATTATATTTTGGTTGGCAAGCGCCTCCAAAAATCACGATTTACGAAAGCGAATTTGATCTAGATTATTAGATGTTCTTACAAACCACAGTAGAAGTTTAAAAGTAATTTTAGAAGTCCATTCTACTGAACTAAACTCACTATGGTGTTTAGTTTGTAAAATCTAATGATCAAAAATTTTGGTAAATTAAAATTTTGATACGCCAAAAATTATATCGAATATTGAATCGAATTAATCGATTTAGTTTGATTATTATTGAATTTGTTTCAGTTTTTCGATTGGATAATTCAATTAATCGATTTAAAAAAAAATTAAAAGAAATAATGACATAGTTAAATAATAAATATCTTATTGTATTTCTTATATTTTTTTTAACTTTGGTAAGTAAAAAAGTAAAAAATAGTATACAAAAAAATTAAAGATATAAAACTATAATTTGATATTCGATATGGATCGATAAATAAAAACTGAAACTATATACAAATTTTTAAAAGAATAAAAATCAAAGACTGAATTTAATTTTTTGATTTGATTTCAATACGTACTAAATTTTTATTTTAAATTATTTCGATCAATTTACTAAATTACAAACACTCACCTTAAGTTAAACAATGCATATTTTCCCTTTTTTTTTTTTCCCATTGTTGAACAAAACAAGCTGCTTGCCCAGAAGGACGTGGAAGATAAATAGTTTTCAAAAAAAAAAAAAAGTTTATAGCAATAATAATGACATAATCAGTACGTACTCATTCTAGTTATTTTTTTATATGAGAAAAAAAGGTGGAAACAATAAAGATATGACTAATTTGACCGAGTGGGTGATTAATATTCTGCTGACACAGCAGCCGCATTCATTCATGCATCTTTGGAAATTAGCGCACTACTTATAGTACACGTTTTTTGGCATTCTCAAGATAAAGAAATCTAGTAGAATGACAATTATTAGGATTATGGTAATAAAGTTAAGAATAAAGTTAAGGTTTTATAACTTTATGGTTATCCGTTCGAGTTTTAATCCACTTCTATAATAATTATTTGTTGATTATTATAAAATTTATCAACATGACATAAAAAGGCTATAATTTTTAATTTGAGATGAGTTAGACGATGATTTATATATACATGCAATCTTTCTTTTTTTTTTTTTTCGAAAGGGGTCTAACCCAAAATTCAATCCTCTCAACCCCATCCACTCATTTTTCCAATTTTGGTCAACTTTCGTATATTTTATTTATTTATTTATTTTTATACTTATTTTTTTGGCTCTATATGATATGGTATTTTTTTTAAATCAAGTTTCATAAGTTTTAGAATTGGCTTTAAAAAAAAAAAGCCCAAATTCTAGACATTTTTTGACCAATTTCAGATCTGTTACATTTTAAATTTATAATCAGCTCTATTATGCATCGAGTGACTTCCCTAGTATTAAGCATGTCACATTTTTGGATTTTTCTTGACTCCTCATTGTGCATTTAAATACATTCCCTGTAGTGGAGCAGCCCACAATTTTCAGAATTTTGTCTATTATTTTCCTCCAGTTTATAAGTAGTGCTCTTAGAAAAGCCATTCCTAATTTTGGCAGCTCTGCTGGTCACATCATAGCAATTATTCTTTCAATTTTGGACCTTTTTTTCTTTTTTGAATAGACATGTTGCAATATTCTCGGTTCATTCAAAATGTAGATTGTGTGGGTTGGTTGGTGAAAAACATCCACCCTCGTAAAATTTAATGATTTGCAACGAATCGAATATGTTGAATCCAGCCCAATAACCCAATTATTTTGGACTATATCTAATAATAGATCAAAACTCATAAGGTTATGAATTCCGAGAGCTCAACACGACATGGCGTCTAACTTCTGATTTTTTGGCTAGCCCAAGTCACATTGGTTTTAGCCAAAATGATCTGAACTAAAAAAGAGCGAAATTATGGTGCTTGGAGAAAAATAAATATTTGTTCATCAATCTTGTCAAGATCATTTTATTTTTCTCCATACTAACTTTAGGAGGAGTAATATACAAAGTTGCTCTTATGATTTGAATAGAAATTCATTTGCTTCCCACAAAAAATTGGATGGACGTGGGATGGATATCAAATTCTTGCTTATTTTATGCTAATTTTATCTTTCTTTCTAAAAAAAGATATAAAAAATTATGATATTTCACATGGATTATAAGTTAATTTATAAATGAATATAATAAACTCTTCTAATTATTTGAGCTATGACAATTGCGAAGTAGTTGCGGCGGATCTGAATTTTACTTTCGTATATCCCATAAATAGGAGAAATGGGTATTAAGTAGTTGCGCGGTTTTCTAGTTTCTTTTTACTCGACAAACTATATTGACAAAGGAAATATTTACAATTGAAGTGTAATAATTTTGTTGCTGTTAAAAGACATGGCTTAAATGCTAGAAAAGATGTTTCTCTTTCTTTGATTTCTATCATTTCCTTTCCTTGAGAAGTAGGACGCATTTTCTGCTATCTCTTATGTTTGGACATCCTCTAATGTCATATTTATGGTGTGCCTGGGTCTCTCTCTCTCTCTCTCTCTCTCTCTCTCTCTCTCTCTCTCTCACACACACACACACACACACACACACATATATATATATATATATATGTATGTATGTACAATTCTCCAAATAAGATGGATTTTTTTTTTCTCTTTTTATGAAAACACCAACACATGCTTCATAAACGAGAAAAAGAGCCTACTGGTTCCACAGGAAATGATCAGTGTTGCAAGGATACCTGTGGGCACTGCTGAATGTGTTCTGGGACTGTGGTTATATCAAGGATGGATTTTGATAGAGTGTCCGTGTCGGTAAGCTCCAACTTTTTAATGGTAAGTCTTGGAAGGAAAAACGAAACAGGATCGACATTGCCAAATAGCAACCATTCGAATATGTCTTACTCTATATGCTAATTAAGCAGAAAAAGCAGTTAGACCACTATGAATGGTTGGAAAAATATAAAGGCATAATCCACAGAAAAAATATCTGCAACGTTCTCGACAATTGGTGTTCAGGACTAAAAATGCATGTACAGTTATTCTTGAGCTTGTATATGAATCACAGAGTTAACAGCTTGGTTCACTTCAGCAAAGCAGGTGAATGAAACAGTTTCTGATTTCATAAGCACTTGCACGAGCAAGAAAAACCAATACCAATAGCAGGCACATATTCACAATTTTTCTATTTTGGATTACATGAAGAAAATTTATTGATTGTTTAGTTGAATTTTAAGTATTCCTCTTTTTAAAATTATTGTATTAAATAAGAAGCTCAATTCTTAGTCTATAGATTTAGATAATTCATTTACTCCTGCACAACGATGAAAAACAACCAGGCTACTAAAACTTCATTTGACCTCATTTATTAAACATAACAAACTAAGTTTAAACATTCTTTTGTTATATTCACTCGCTAAAACTTCATTTGACCTCAATTCGTTAAGCATAATAAACTAAGTTTAAACAACTTCTTTTATTTCATAAGATAGAAGTTTGGTTGGAATCCAACTCAATTAGTTAAAAAAAAGTGTAAATATACATCAAGTTAGTCGAACTAGACTAATTTTTGCTTCAGTTAAAGCTCTCACACAAGCTCAAATTAAAAAAAGATAAAAATGTGTAAATATATATCAAACTACTCGAGTTCGACTAATGTTTAGCTCGTTAAAGCTTGAACGAGCTCGATTCCCATTCAGTGTGGTTGAAATTCGTTCGAACTCAACTTGTTTTTAAATAAACCAAGCTTAATCACAATTTTTCATACTCGATAAAAAATTCAAAACAAGTTTGAATAATACCTTATTCAACTTGACTCAATTCTTTTATAACCTTAAATTTCAAATCGTTAATATTGATAAATACATAACAAGTCTAAAACAGATTTTCTCATGCAAATAAAGCCTTTGTTTTAAGTCCAACTAATAGTTAGTAAACACAACAATAAAACTTTCTTTTAAACTAGTGTTACTATGCAACATCATCTAATATGTGAGACCTTGTTTTTGCTTGATGGAGCTCTCTTACTTGGTGAATTTTCATCCTTCACAATTTCCATATCATAGGATTTTTTTCCCTTTCCTCAAATTGTATTATTAATTCTCTTGTTCTGCAAAAAGAGCAATTGAGATTTTTTTTCCTTCTTGCCCATGCAGAAACAATAACATAATAGACAAATATTATCATCACTGTTTATGGAATTAAAACTTAAACATATCAATGGGAAATTTAGCTTTAACAAACTACCTAATTATTTTTAAAATAAATTTATCCTAGATGTTAATAATAAACTTGAGTGAAATTGTTTTTACAATAAAAACTGATAGGGGTTCAACTATTCAACCTTGAAGGCTTCGATTCCAACACCAATCCCTCATGAAGAACTTCAATAACATGCTTACAGAATTTTTTTTCCAAAAACTATCAATGTATTGGTACAAAAGAATTGACATTGTCAATTGTTTTTTCATTTTCTTATAAAAGGACACCCTTTTTAACCCACCAAGGCAATTTTTCACATATGGAGACTATTTTCCTGTATGGTTACTCCAATATAAGGTAAGTGAAATATGTTTCAAATGGCTTACCAATGTACATTTCTCGTATTACTTCTCATCAGATGAATGCTTGAGCCCTAGTGAAAACGAATACTCCACCACCTCCAACTGCGCGGCCCAAAAGCATATTGCTATCCAAGTACGACAAGTAATATAGTCCCCAACAGATCGCCTATAAATCATCTGTGTTCATATATAAAAATGAAGACGTAACTATCATTAAAGCAGCATTACGTACCTCTGCGAACTTCTCACAGGAACTTGAGCTTTGAAGGATCTAATGAACTGCAAGATCTACAAAGGATACAAAAGACAGTTATACAACTTTCAAACTAAATATCATCTTCAGAAAATAATTGATCCTTGTCTTTGTTATTTGACTTGAAGTGTAAAACCTGGTTTATTACCAAGAGTAATTGCCCAGTAATCCAACAGGATCAAATCTGATTTACATGCCAAAAACGATCCCTAGAATCTATCAAATGGATGTCAAGGAGGCATCTTCTTCACATATGAGAAGAATACATAATGTCCTCAAACTCATTACTTTCCATGATTCAGGAAGATCAAGTTTCGACTGGATCAAAAATTACTTCCTAAATTTATTGAGCATATATTTATCAATTAGGGGCAAGAATCTGTTATCGATATACACCTTGCATGACAGATACAAAACTCAATGTCAAGCGTACTAGGTTTTACCTGCAAACTCAAAAATGACCGCGGTAGTATTGCTGGAGCAAGTAGAGCTTGTAATTCTTCACTGATGCTTATGTTCTGAATAGCTATCTGCCAAATAGTTAGGATTATGTAAAAGGTGCTTCAGGTTTTTGATAACTGTTATCATGTTAAATTGTCGTGGAGATAAAGAAGCAAACAAACAATGTAAAGCTGCAAGTCAGTTTTCTATCATGCAAAATATCTGCTAAACCTGTTTGCAACACAAAGAATAATTTGCAACAGTCTGCGCCTTCAAGCATTCACCTCAAAGGTCATACTACTCCAATTGATAAGATCAATTTATTTGAAATTAAACTCAAGTTTTCAGAAACTTAAGCAAGAATGACTCACTTATACATGTCAAACAAAATTCATGATTACAGAGAGAAAAAGAATAATAGTTCACCTGCTTTGCACCAAAATAGGAAGTTAATTACTTTCTCCACATTTTTGGATACAAACCTCTTCAAACTCAAGGTAGATGTTACGTATGGAAACAACAGAAAATTTTGCCGACACAAGCAGGGTTGCACCTTCATGCTCCTGTGATAAGAAAACAAATACACATTCTCAAATACAGTTTTACAAAATGTGGACATTACAGAATATAAGATGGAAATAAAAACTCAACTCTATTTCACCAAACAAAGATAAGTGTATTTTGGATTCACTTCCAGCCCAAAAGTTAAAGATATGTTGATAAAGATAAAGTTTCTGAAATCCTCAGATACTTAATCCTTGGGCAGAGATAATGACCTGACGTTCAATAAGCTAACATCAGAGTGCAGAGAGAACTTGTAATGACTTCACAATCTCAATTAATAAAGTATACCCTCTATTCAACAATGCTGACTCAAAGCCTTATTCCATACTTATTTGGGGTGAGCTACACAGACCATTCTCTGCCAATCCACTTTATTAGGGCCATCTCTGTCAACAAAGCCACGTCTCAGCTTAGATCAAAATCTTGACCTGATGATCTATAAATGAACAACACAATATTTTATTTTTCACTTTTCTTGAGCTACATGCATTTTTCCTATTCTCAATTTTACCAGTTCCTCCACCTTGAGTGCACTATTATATCATTTTCATACTCTTCCCCACTACTCACATAATTTCTGCATCAAACATTCATCAGACATCTAAAATTTCGCCTTCTTACTTTTGGCGCCTCAGCAACAAAGCATCTCCATCCCATGACAGTGCAGGTTGAAAATTGTATTAAATATGAAAACTGAATTCTGGACCTCTGCAATGTTCAATTTGTATTAAGACCACTAGCCTGGCACTAACTAATATCCTTATATATTATGTCACTTCTCATTCTGACAGGTTTTGACATAAGTATATATGCACACACATATGCGACAGTCGTAAAATGTGTTCAACCATGACAGTCTCTTGTAAGTTGAATCATTGCATTTGTGCTCTTGCTTTCACTCCACATGTCCTAAATTGAAACCTCTTTGAATTTGTGATAATAAACATCAAGGAATAAGGCCTTGACATCATTGCTCCTATTGCAAAAGAATGTTAAAAACCTTGTAAGTGAGTGTGACAAAAGAACATGGAAAATAGGGCAAAAGAGATGGATAAAGACAGTCACAAACTTCCATATAGGAAATGGTGCACATGGCACTTTCAGAAGATTTGACCAATACATATGATAGATTGTGCTGCTTGAACACACACCCAATCGTAGCTGAATATACACAGATCACTATAAATAAAGATGATGCATTGTTGAATTTGTATTCAAGTCCTGCTAAATATATGTTTTGCTTCCACAAAGTGTAAGTTTTGCTCCACCTTACAAGGAGTTTTCCATGGTACACATGAGGGACAAAGGGGTGAGAGATTTCCCATTTCAATTTTCAGGTTTGTCATTTTTCATCATGTAACCAATATTACACAGACTTAGGGTTTTCACACCTTATTAAACTGAGTATGTGTATATGCATTTTGGTATATCAATATAATCCACATAAGCAGTATTTATCACTATAGCCATAAGAAAAGAAGTAATATAATAACATGCAACTGGTATTTCTCCAGAGTCTTAACATATTTATCAAGTATACAATTTGCTTGATGAATTTGGCGAACTAAAAAATTCAAACACTGTGTTTAACAGATTTGGCATCAAGTACTTCTTGATCCGAGATTGTGTAAGCTTATTAGTCAAGTATGACCTTTAGGGACTACTTCTGAGAAAGATAGAGAGACAGAGGGAGATTGTCATGAAGTAGTTTAAGTTTATGTCATCACCAGTCAAACCAATTAAATGGCGCAGTGTAACTAGGCAACCAACAGATAGACAAAGTACAATAATAAGCAGCAAAGATGTAAATTTTCAGTAAAAAGCGCCGAGGTTACAATGCAATTAAACTTAGTCACGACATTGTTTTTAAGTATTCTGAAGGTTTTGAACAAATATAAACAGAGTTTAAGAGCTTTGTGGACTGGATTAACTCTAACTTCAGTATAGATACAACTAAAGCAAAGAAACTCTCCACAATCTCTCACTAGTTATCTCTTGCAAATAGGCATAACTAAAACGATTACACTAATATATTTCACAATAGAAACCTTCTCCAAGCAAAGAAGAAATAGAAAAAAAGATGAAAGTACCTCCAGCAGTCTAGGTATGCTCCATCTGACAACATTGCGCACAACACCTTGGCCAGATTGATCCCGGCATTCAAATTTTTGAAAAATTTGATCAACCTGTTGGGAAGTCAACCGTATCCCAGTTGCAACAGAGACAAGATTATATACAAATTATCGACACATACAAGATATTTGTAAATACATCAATATAACTAAGTGGAAATAGACAAGATTTGCATCAATCACGTGTACCTCAAAGAAAGGAAGAGTTGCAGCAGACTGGAGGAGAATGAGGACATCAGGGGCCGACGTATACTGCAAACGCCACGTGCCGTCCAACAAACCCAAGTCAATTGGCTTCCCTGCATCAAAACTTTCAACATCCACCTGCCAGAGAACACCACAATACACCAGACCGCTTGATATACACTATAAGCATCAATCAATCCAAGAATTAAATTGTTTAACTCCAATATCAGGGAAAAGGGAACATGTAACCGTAAACAAACCAGGGCTTCCTCAATGGAAGAGCGTTGATGGGGAGTAGCAGTTAGGCCGCGTTGGGTGTCCATAACAGCTCTGAGCAGCTCAAATTTTCGATTCTCCAGTTCAATTTCAGACTCCTGAACATAACTACTTAGACTAAGACAAGTGAATAAAACAAAAAATTGTGCTTGCTAGTAGTGTAATAGATGATAATCATGACAGAGTAAAGAAAGTAGTACCCTGGTAGCAATTGGAGCAGAGGAGGAGGAGGCCAAACATAATGGAGAAGGAAATCTGGGTTTTTGTCGAACGGCCAGAGGAAGTTGTCTTCTGAAAGAAACAGGCGGTCGAAAAAATGGGGTTGTTGAGACTGAGAGTGATGATGATGATGATAATGCCGCATCCATCTGAGGAACTTTCAACCGATATCTTCGTGAGGCAGTCGAGGTTGAGGGAAATGTCTGTCCGGTGAGCTGTTAAGAACCATATTTCCTTTCTGGCGACCATTGTGCTAAAAAGATACTGTAAAATTGTGTAAATTGGTAGTTTACATG
>CM033122.1:17285182-17347728 GCA_019321725.1 Paulownia fortunei | reverse complement strand
TCTTGTTGGACTTAGCTACGATAAAGAAAGGAAGATTGCATATTGGTTTTTATGGCATCACATTGAAGATATGCTGGCCAAAATTGGTAAACATAGAAGTAGTTTAATTAGTGCTTGATGTATTATCTAGAAAGAGTCCTAGTTTAAGAAGATCATAGTCATTAGGAGGCTGCGAGTTTTACACGAGTATTGAGCCAGGAAAATCTGTAGCATTCTTCTCCAGGGCAAATCTGGTGTTAACAAAATTTTTGGAATTTTATGTCTGTCTGGAGTTGTGTTTACCTTGTAAACTAGATTGCAATACTGCTATTTAACATCCTTCGGGAGAATTAAGCCAGTCTTTGGAATAATATGTTCTATTATCTAATGGAGTTCAACGAAACAGATCGAGGGCTCGCAAATAAGTCTATCTATTGAATCAATACAAAAACAACATCAATTAAAGAGCGAGTCTTTAATTGATTTAAGTCTAATTATTGTATTATGTAAAATTAATTTCAAATAGAGGGTTATTTTTTATTTAGGTTTGACCTCATGCATGTAGGATATTCTTATCCGAAGCATGTTAAAATTGATGTGTCAATTTCACATTCTATTGTGTGTTATAAGTTGTGTTACAACATAACACTGAAATATAAGAATTTGGTTAACTTGTTAAAACAATTAACATTAATGGCAACATATTCTAACACATAGAAAAACATAAAATGTTGCTGCAAATAAGAGAAAGTGGACCTTCCATAAATACAAGTACTAGTAGAATTGCTCAATCATTTTACTGATGAAATTTGTAGAAGGGGCCGCATATTCAGACAAAATATATGTGCTTACAATCATGTAACTTCTTTTACATCCATAGTGAGACACTATGAGAATCCATCTATATTCATTCAACGAATCCACATCTTCATATCCAATGGGTTCAGATTCCGTAAGATTGGCTCTCTATTACCTCCACGAATTCGATCAAGGTATTTACAAATGTTTATTTATGACACTAAGAATTAATTAGATCATCGACTAGAAGAACGTGTTGGATAGGATAGTGAATTGATTGAGAAAATAAGACGTATACTAGATGCAGATAACCCATTTGTCAAAACATTCCGTCAACTTGCACGATGCCCGAATTCTCCTGATTGATTGTAGATCACTTAATAAAAAGAGGTTTGCTACTCACCTTCAGTACACATTTCCAACAGCCTCACAAGTTGTAGCAATATTAGTTGGTGGAGAAGAATTGATGGATGGAATAATTTATTTCTTTGTAAAAGAGTTTATTCTAAATGGTACATCAACAAAACTGTTTAATCATCAATGCACCTACAGATGAACAATATGTCTTCGTTGTCTTCTTGTAAGTTTATAGATGAATACTGCTACGAGTATAACTCGCAACGTGTCAATTCTCATAAAGTATTAGCCACCCCATGAACTTTTACTTCTGCTTCCACAAGGCACATGTTTTTCACCAGAAAACCTGAGGTTGAAAGATGAAAATAGCCAAGAGAGATATATCTTTGCCAACCATATGCTGAGTCTGATGTACTGAACCAATGATTAGCTGCACAAAAAAGGCCAAAGCTTAAGTTTGAGGCAGAATCACATATAGGTTTACTAATACCCATTCTTTGGAGTGCATTAGGTTAATAAAACTAGTGTGTTTATACACATTGCACTCAGAGGAGAGATTATTATACCAGTTCCAGTGTGGTGAACGCCATCAAGTTGATCTATTGTGCGCAATGTAAATTCTGCATATATTTTTGATGAAGGGAGCATGTTTTCTGGTTCAGCTAAAGTCAGATAAAGAGATATGTGGCTATCAATACCGCTGCCTTTTCCCCTAGGATAGAGCTGTATTTTCCTGCAACATTTATACAGCAAAGTATTTTTTTCTTTTTTTGGTTTCCTGATAAGTTAGCATAACAAATGATGAAGAAAATGTGAGAAATATTTACCATTTTCTATCAGCAGCACTGAATGGTTTGGAGTCTACACATTCTTCAGTTAAACTGGAGAAATTTTCAATTCTCCAAGTGTTTTTATAGCTGATTGCATCCTTTATCATTGACAAACACTCTCCTTTTCCTTTGAGTTTTTCTAGGCAGACGTAAACCTCTGCCCCAAATACGCAAGTGTCATTGACCAGATATCCATTGGCAGGATCCTTAAATGCAGTGAGGGGCATGAACTTATCGAATCCCCATTCCAGCTTCATCCCATGAAACCGTCTCCCATTTTCTGACGTGTATAACAAAACAAACAAAACACTTTCAATTCAAAGCTAATGCTAGCTAATGGAGGAGTGAACAGAATTCTAACATGCATAATGGTGATGGGAGCATTTTGTTTAGTTTTATTTTGAAAAAATAAATTTACAGTTTTAGTTCTAAACTTTTACTGATTTTTAATTATTTTTTGGAGATATTTTGGTAAACAATTATATTTGCACACTAATTTTTAAAATATATATATATATATATATATACACCTCAATATTTAGAAATTACTCATTAATTTATATTCCAAAATAAATAAAATAAAATAATAAATTAATGTGTTAGTCAAATTGGTCAAACTTTATAACTCACAATTCAAGTACAATTTCATTTCCACATATTATTCAAAAGAACCTTTCTTAGATACTTTCACAAAATAAAAATGGTACAATACCATGAAAATTTCCCTCCAAGTTTTTGTCTTACTGCCCCATCTTGTTTCATATGGTCCCCATAAAAATAGTCAAAATTTTAATCACATCATTCAAAAAAATTTAAAACTTTCAAGCAAGTCTAAACATACAGTGAAAAGAACAAAAAACAAAAATGGAAAAATATATGCATTAATCTAAAATTTCATAAAGGTAAAATAATTTCATTTGGTGATTTATTTAATGCAATTGTGAGTGTATATTTTGTCACATTGAATCGAACAGATGAAAAATATGGGTGTTGACAAATTACTGCATACAACATCAAACTATTAATTGGTTTGTTTTGATTATTACCCAAAACTGTTTTTGATTTTTCTTGTTTGATAATTTTGTTTACTGAATTTTTGTAAAAAATTATTGTAATACAAATAATCAAATAACAAAACCATAGGTTGCAGTTTTCTATTTGTTATTTATAGTCCTGGTAATTATCGAATAAAAAAGTATTAAACATAATAAGAAAATATAAGTGTATATATATACATATATTTTACATAAAAACACAAAATCAATTCAATTTTTGTAAAAATTAATAAATTAAAATCAACAACCAAAATATTTATGAATAAAAACTGAATATTGAGTGCTAATTTTTGGTACCGCTTTAGTAAGTATCGAAGTATTTACTAAATTGTGAATTTAATGTCAATTTTTTATGCTTGTGAAATCAGAAAATCACCAAAGTTATGAGTTTTTAATAGGAATTCATAACCATTATTCTGTATACCAGCAAAAGTTATGACAATTTATTTCTTCTTTTTATCTCACTCTTGAAACATGAGTGACCTTTGTAAGTTTGGATGTTAAATTAGGTGACTAAAATTGCATTTTGCCCATTGATTATGTGGAATTAAATAATGTGGTGAGACCTTAAACTCGTGATCATCAATACATTACCTTGAAGAGTTAAGTAACTGTCATTGCTCTGATCAAGCAGAAACAGACGAAAAACTGCTCGGATCTCCCAACCCGGACCAAGTGAATTTGCTTCGGCAATGACCAAGTATAGGGAGATATGATCAGTAACGTCTTTGTTTTTGTTTCCATTTGGGTGAAGAACCAACTTCCTGCAAGCAACAAAAAAAAATAAAAAAATTGCATTTCTAAACTGGTTCTTTAAGAAAACATCGACTGACTCTTGAAATGGATAGTTAAATAATAAGTAATTGATGGTGCGCTTTGAGAAAAATGAGTTTTAAGATTGACTTTACCATTTGTAGCCTCCAGCTTCGAAATCACTTGAAGTGTACGTCTCTATATTGTTTTTGATGAGTTGAGAAAATAACTGAATTTTGAATATGTAATGATTGGGCGGTTTATCGGAAATTGATCTTGAAGCCCCTATTCAATAGAGAAAAAGAAAAAGGTAAATCTTTGGGTAAAAAATAGATATTAATTGCTCCAAGGCCTTAGTAACACGAACCATCTTGTTCAGGGAATGAAAGATTTTCCATCAGAGGAATAATACGTCAGAAAGATAAAGATCAAATGTAGATGTTTGTGAGAAATGATAGAAATCCAATACGATGATATTGAGCTTTTAAGGTAGACAAAAAAAGGCATTAGTTCCCAACAACTTTAGAGGACTAATCCTTTGCTTGATTCTGGTTTGGCCCTCCAAGAAATAAGGTATTGCCTTTTTCCATGGCCATATATTCATCACTCCACCCAGGAAGAAAAACACATTCACAAGATTCGCTGACTCCTGCTAGCGAATATGAATTATTATTGTAATTAAGAGATATTAAGTTAAAAAGTCCTAAATAGATGAAAGAAACAACAAAATTTACTTCACGTGCACTCCAAATGTACATTGATGACTACAGTTTTTCCTCTTAAAGTGGATTGTTAATTTTACAAAGAAATAAAATTGAAACAAGAATTTTGAGCCATTTTCTCTAATCAGCTACCTGGATTTCTATCCTTTGTTTCTACAGCAAGACCGAAGGGATAGAGATGGAGATGGATACTTCTAAACCTCTGCAAGTCAAAAAAAATAGAAATAAAAAAACACAATAGGTATTTTTATAACACAAATTTTGTGTCTGCAAAAATAACAAGACAAGAAAATGATATAATTTGAAATTTATTAAATTTGAAGAATGAATGTGGATACAATTTCTTCTTGATTCTCTTCAAAGATAAGGATTTTGGAATTTAATATTTTGAGGGTGGAATTGGTATTTGATCTCCTCCAAAGCTTTTGAGATTTGGCCTTAGTAATGTTAATTTGAAAGTTTAACATCACAATCTCGAATTAATTATCAGATTTGATGAGCTCCACAATGAACGTCTTAATATTTGCCTTGAATATCATAGATCTCCTTGAATTTGATGGACTTAAGTTGAGAAAATCGACAATGAGAAAAAAAAAAGAAAAAAATGTTGAAAGCTTGAGATAAAGTACATGTCAAGAAAAGTATTGATCAATACTTTTGAGAAGTTGGCACTCAAATTCTTTCTAGTGTGCTTGTGTGTTAAGTATGATTTTGTGCTATATATTTCCAAACTTTTCCTACCATTGCCCAAGCCACACATTACAAGTCTTTAAAGTCATTTTAACTTTTGATGCTATAGTTCATCTACAATAGTAGAGATTAGTGTGAAAGACAAGCCTATTAAGTTTGAAAAATCTTCAATTCTCACTAATAGAAAGCATCTAGCTTTATACACTTATCCGAGTGATGAATTTGATTTAATAAATTGGCTATTCACACACACAAGATCGTGAGGTTTGGTTGAAATTGGCAAGTATGTTGATAGTTTCGGCTTTGACTAATTTTTAAAGTTCTTTCTAGTTTTTACAATCTTTGAGGCATGATGGTGGTTTGATGCTAGTTGATACTCGAGATCGCATTGGAAAATCTATAAGTCTAGGGGTATTTGTTGAAAGGGTATTTTACCTACAATTTGAATGCTTTGACTTGATTATTTGTTTGTATATAAATATTTTTCTATTACTTTGTTTAAGTCCCATTTTTTATTTTATAGGAATTTAAAACAATGAGACAACAAGAGTTTCAAGAAAGCAAGGAAAAAATGTGGAATTCAGTGCCAAGACAAGTCACATGGCGCCATCTTGAGCAGCGGTGTCGTTAAGTGTCAAAGCAAAAAAGAAAAAATGTCTTGAGTTGTGGTGCCCATTCTTCATGTTGTGGCTCTAGTTCTTCACGTTGCAGAGCCTATTCTTTGTGTCACTGCGCCATCACAAAAAAATGGGGTTTTTCTATTGCGGTGCTATTTTCCTCTATGTCGTAACGCCATCTAACATTGGCTTCGACTAGGTCTCTTTTTGTGTGGTGTCTTTTTATGAAAAGTTATAAGTAGAAGACCTGCAACACTTTGAAGGACTTTTGGTGACTTTTTGGCACATATTAGAGAAGGAGAAGTTAAGCTAACAAGGAGGAAGACTTGAAGAAGAAGATTGAAGACTTCACTTCTTGAAGACAAGAATTGATTCCTCTTTCAATTCATAGAGTCCTTTCTATCTTTTTCTTTTTGTTTCTTTGAATCATGATTGTTGCAGAATTTTGTGTGAACTCAAGCGCACATTATAGTTAACAAGTAATAAAGTGATAAATAGAGTATCGTTCCCACGAGAACTATTGAATTATTAAAAATCAAAATTTTGTTAACTCTAGTTTTATTTGAATAAACGAAAGTAAGTGTTGGTGATTATGAACTAAATCTAATTGAACTAAACTAATAATAAAAAATATTTAAAGATGAAATTTAATAACTTAAAAGCCTTGGGCTATGACTTCACCATAATTAATCTAAATTAAATAATTTATCTTATTAATCTTAATTTATTTTTCAAGTGATAGTTGAAAATTCCTAAATTATCTACTAGCCTCTCCCGAGATCTAACAAAAATATCATGAATTATGAACTCACTATATTATTTTGTGAATTACAACAATCAATAATTCATTACGTTTTATAATTTTAAAACAAGACTACACAAATCATGTAAGTATGCTCCTATCTCACATATAATTTATAATTTTCTACACATAGAACTAGACACATATATCACCTTTCGGGTTAATATGATTAACAAATCATTCAATTCATGACAAATAGTTAAAAGCATTAAGAACTATGTAGAAAACTCAACTTGAAAATAATTCTAGAATTGAATTAATGCAAATATTTAAAACATCTTAATTAGATTATATCACAACCTTAGAAAAAGAAATTAGTTCATAATAGTAAAAATGAATAATAATTTAATAATATTCATGAATATAATTAAAGAAAGAAAGTGAAAAATAAAATAGAACTTGGAAGTAGGATGAGTTTCTTCCCTTCTAGATGTCTTCTTCTCAAATCTTGAAAGAAATCTTTCATCTTTTTCTTCTCTTCTTATCTTCTTACTTCTTCTCTCTTGGCTAGTTTTCTCTACTCTCCCTCCTCTCTTCTTCCAACAAAAAATTAATTTGGAGGCTTTTGGGATACTTAAAATTGATGGAAGATGCTCTAAATAGGGTAAAATACTATTTGTACCCTTACTTGTCTGGCAAACAGTGCCTAGGTGTTGCATTCTAGTGAGGGCAGCACCTAAGCATTGATTGGCAGTACCTAGGCGCTGCACATTCTGTCCATTAGTGCACTAGTTATCCAAGATCAGTTTCTACAGTGCTTGTAGCCTCTTTCAATCAATTTTTTACCACTTTTTAGGCTAAATTAGCCTTTGATATCTTCATACTAATTGTAGTTCTATCTCTTAGTTTTCTATATCCCCATGAACCAGATCAATATAACATCTATGGAGAGAGTTATGCTTAAAATATCAAAATTTGCCATATCAGAAAGTTTCAGTCTAGTATTGAATTTTGAACCCAATTTTTCTCAATGAAAGCAAAGGAACTGGATTTAATGGTGACATAAAAGTTGTAGATATATCCCTTGGTTTCTAATAGATGAAGAATTAAGTCAATATGATATTGGAGTAGAGACTTATGATTGAAATACAAACACTGTCTTCAGTAGCAGCACAATGCGAGTTCTTTTAAAATTTCAACCAAGTTTTTTTTTATTTTCATTTTCTTCTTAATTTGCCATTACTTATAAGATTTCAAACTAAATTCATAAAATGTAATATAAATACTAAAAAACTGAATAAAAAGTTAAGCAAATAGTACTCAATTAATGGGCATAAAATTCACTCATCAAATAACCTCAAACTTAACATTAGTGCTCGAGCAAAATAAATAAATAAAATAAGTAAAATAACAAGTGATAATCAAACCTACTAACAAATAAGCCTAAAAAACTTTGTGAGTTTATGACTTAAGGAAATTTCAAAATATCATCAAAATACATGATTTCAACTCAAGTGTCAAATTCACCAATCTTTAAATCCTTTGAGAGTCTATATGTATTTAGCCTCTTACATATAACTCTTCACCACTTTGATTGGTTTATACAAACTCACAACCAAATAATTGATCTCTTATTTATATATTTTAGAATTCCATAGGCTTGTTTTTCATGTCACTTCCTACTAATATGGACCAACACAACATCAATGATCATTAGTACTTTGAAAGCTTGTAAGTGTGAGTAAGGTAATGGTAGGATAAAAGATAATATAATGGCTCAAATTACTCATAACATACAACTATTCTAGAACCTTGTTGATGAGCATCACCACATCTTCGTCTCACCCCTTCACGAACCTTTCATCTTTTGATTTGTTATACCACTATATTCATTAAACTATCTTTTTTTTTATATATTATTTTTTGAAATGTACAACCACAAACTTATTTATTTTTATGAACAAGGGGTGTTGCCCTCTTTTTTCATCTTTTTTTCACAATTTTTATTTTTTGAGAGTTTTGTACAAATCACCACCTCTTTTTTGCTAATTTTTTTTCAAACCACTTTTAATACTCAAAATAATGTTCCTAGAATAGCCATGACCTGAATGTGGGGTAATATATAAGATAAATAGTTTGTTTCAATTCTTTGACTAAGGTTCATTTCTACGGTGACAAAGAAAATGGATAAATAGGCTCAACGGAAGATACTAGGGATTATAGATCATAAATAGGATGGCTTGAAAGGTTCAAACGATCCAAAAATATTATAAATCACTTTCCTATTGTTATGTAGCCTAGGATTTTTCCTCAAGTGACAACTAACAACTCCTAGAATTATATGAGATTACAAGAAAGTATCGAGTTCACATAAACTTTTTCTAGGCAAACAGAAAATTCAAATGTTCAAGACTTTGTGCTCAATATGTCAAAGGATTATAAGAAATGTAGAAATTATCACGAGAGTCAAGCACATACTTCAGCATTCATCAATTTTCAAAAGCTATAAACAAACAAAATCAAATGAGGCACATATATCCACCCCCAAACTTAGAACTAACATTGTCCTAAATATTAAATAAAACAAGATAAGGTATAGAATACTTCCCTGAATGGTGTTGGTCCACATCAATTTCATCAACATCCTCTTCTAGAACAATGATGGATGTGTATTCATTAATTGGTGGCATATCACTTTTTATTTTACAAATCCTCATCCAAATTTGAGTTGGATCCTGAAATGAGAAACAAAAATATTTCATCAAACTAAAAAGAAAACTGAATATTAAACAACTAAAAAAACTACGTAATAAAAATAAAAAAAAATTGAAAACATTTGGGTTGCCTCCCAAGAAGCGCTTATTTAATAGTTTTTAGTTGCACTTCTTCTTTACTCAACTAGGGTCCAAAAATAAGTGTTTCTCATACCATGCAGTTGTATCCTCCAAAAGTATAAGTGATCCCCAAAGATTAGCATAATGAGCATAATCTGGCATGGGGTCAAGTGTCTTTTGTACATTGATAAGTGTATGCCCGATGACCAAAAATAGTCATCTTTATGTGAAAAAGACGTCTCTAACCTTTTCAATATCAAGGATGATAAAATTTATATGGATAATAGATTTGTCAACATTCACAAGTACACCTTCATTTTTCATCATAGAAAACTTTAATGAGCAATCTACCAACTCGTGATCCTCCAATTCATACTTGTACGATGATATATCCATATTATTCTCCACAACATTTGACACAAGTTTGTTATTTTGTAGAAGATAAGGATAAGAAACTCTCGGTGATGGCTTTTGAGATGGGCTTAGTTGAACATGTTTTTGGTCTTCTCCATTCTCTGCCAGAGGTATTTATATTAATACATATTGTTCATCCTTCATCGGTTTGTTCCATCCACAAGAAAGTTTCAAACTCTTCACCGCTTCTCAAAATAACATTACAATATTTTTTGCCCACTCCATTTGCCTCAGGTACATAAGGCAAATTATCTTGTTATCTTGTTGGAAATATGTTATCCATCTTACTAATTTGGATCTCCAAGTTTTGAAGTTGTGATGATGGATTTTAGACAATATTTGTAGCTTCCAACATGAATTGACTTGAGTGTTTGCTAATTGAGTCATTGTTTCTTCAAGACTGAACTTCTTCTTTTGTGATGGATTACTAGGATCAGTTTATAACAAGATTTGGTTGATAGTATATTCAAATTGAGCTAATATTTCTTCAAGGCTTCGCTTATTCTCTAATGGTGGGTAAATAGGTGCATGCCATATCATATTCTCATCATTTCTCCATAAAGCATTAGAATGATTTGGCCATCCCTAATAAGTTTTGGAGAAAGGATAATTTTGCAACTAGTTCTAATTCCACTCATATTAAGAATTGAGTTGATGCACATATTCAAAATACCTTAATTAGATTACATCACAATCCTAGAAAAAGAAATTAGTTCATAATGGTAAAAATGAATACTAACTTAACAATATTCATGAATATAATTAAAGAGAGAAAGTGGAAAATAAAATAAAACTTGAAAGTAGGATGAGTTTCTTCCCTTGTAGATGTTTTCTTCTCAAATCTTGAAAGAAATCTCTCATCTTTTTCTTTTCTTCTTCTTCTCTTCTTCTTTCTTGGCTTGTTTTCTCTTCTCTTCCTCCTCTCTCCCTCTAAAAAAAACTAATTTAAAGGCTTTTGGAATACTTAAAATTGATAGGAGATGCCCCAAAAAAGACAAAAATCCCCTTACTTGTCCGCCAAACAGCACCTAGGCGTGATGTGGCAGCACCTAAGCACTGCATTCTAGTGAGGGCAGTGCCTAGGGGCTGATTGGCAGCACCTAAACACTGCACGTTCTGTCCATTAGCACCTAGGCGCTGCACTTGTTGTCCAAGATTAGTTTCTACAACACTTGTTTCCATTTTTTTCTCATTTTGTCATTACCTACAAGATTTCAAACTAAATACATATAAAGTAACATAAACACTAAAAAACTAAATAAAAAAGTTAAACAAATGATTCTCAATTAGTGGGTATATCCACTCATCAATGATCTTGTACTTGTCTATGATTTTTCTAGATTCCAATACGAACTAAATTTGTATTCTATAGATTAGTCCATAATTGCTCTTTGTAAGATTTGCTAAGTCAAATAGTTATCTTTATTTTTAGGAACTGTAATATACTCATTAATTGATCATTGAGTAAAGTTAGGATTATTTTAGTAATAGTACTTGGTGCGTATTTGATATCAATCCCTATAGATACGACAACTCATTCTCATCTTTCTATACTAAAACTTGACACTATATACTTGCAGTTAGGATTCACGCGAATACCAACAAGTAAGTTGGTTTTGACCTGTAACGAGTGTTTGGCCCCAATGGTTAGATAGTGAATTTACACCAAGTAGCCCATACGTCATGGTAATTTGATTACGTAATATATAATTTCACCAAACCAATATAATTACTGAACCTATGTAGACTAATCCACAAAATAGAAGTCTGTAAATAAAAGATTGCACACACTACAATGAGTTGAGCATAATATTAGCACCACACACAACAACGAGGTAGATGGTGAGGGCATCTACACAAGTGTCATTATTGCATGGCGAGCATGATGTCTTCTCAGTATGATTGGTGACGACACTAAGTTGGAGGTTAGTGCTTAGTCATCGCTGCCATGATCCCATTCTATCATGCACATAGGCCATTGTCTAGTGGATATGGTAGTAAAAGAGGAAAAAAGTTGCATATCCTATAGTAGTGTCGGCCCTCTATTCATGGGGGGGGGGCTTGTGACATTATAAAGTGATCATAATGCAATCACTATGGTTAAGATGTGCATACAGAAGCTAAGAGAGATACATACTTCCCACTAGACATATTCTACAGGGCGTACACTAAGTTAAGAGGACCTGTTCATCATAGGATGTTTTTGCCATAGATTCAAAACTGAAACATGGCAATATTGAGAAGTTGTCTTCAAGACTTTTTCCCTGGATTTCACTTATTGTATGATGGATGGTTGTTGCTTTTTTTTATGTATTTGTTCACTGATGATTTTTAATTTTTAATGTTGTTTGGACTTGTATTTATTAGTTTCCATTTCTAAATTAAGCTTGTTATGAAATGGTCCTGCACTGTTTCACTTATTTTTATATGATATGATATCTTCTTACATTTGCAACTACTATTGTAGTTTATCTATGTGAATGAAGTTGTACGTAATGTTGTTCTTGTTGGCACATGTTTGAAGCATGGTACTATTAAGTATATTACTAGCATATAACATAAATAATAGTAAATGTATTTTTAGGGTTCTAATACTAAAACAATCATATTGTTGTGGGATTTGACTTGGGCAATTTATTTATTTGAAAAATAGTTATAGGCATGTCTAATCATTGTACTACTATTCATATGAACAAAATTGCAGATAATGTTTATTGATGATTTTTTCGATGGCATCATTGACAATTTTAGGGATGATATGGAAAAAGTGAGGAAACATATAAATCTGGGAAAGTATAACTTTATTTTTTGTTCGAATATGCAACCCCCCTAATAATTTTCCAATAAGTTAGGAAGCAAGGATTTTGGCTTTAGGCTTTAGATGTCTAGACTGGTTAATTGACTTGTTAGCCATGACAATTTATGATGCACTTGGAATGCATAAACCAATATTGCATAAGTTGTTTTAGAAATTAGACAAATGAGATTTATACTGCAGCATGACGTTATTTTTTAGGAGTGTGTTCCTATATTCTCACAACTATTTGCATGCACCATTAACTCTCAAATAATATCGATAGTTTCCAATGTTTCCCTAAAATAATTAGTTGTCATTTGAACATGTTGTGTACTGCACTATGCACTATGGCTACAAATTACGTACTTTCTCCAGATATGCATAAGTACAACTAAAAATTAAAAACAATCCACTGTGACACCCATATTTCAAGGTTAGGGCTATAGGAATAAAATAATTAATTATTCAACTACATGCACGTTTTTTTTATTTGTTACATATATCTTTCAACATGACAACTATGCGTCTTATTGGTTCATGGTCAATAAGATTGTACAGGTGCAAAATTGATGGAAAAATTATACCAGGATGGTCTCCTGTCCATAAATCGAGGGCCTATCGTAGCTGAAAAGTAGTTATTAGACAAGATATGCTCCTTCGATGTTAAATTCACATTCATGTTGTCAAGTTAGGAAGGTTATGCAAATAACGTAAGAATTTTTCTGGGCGCAATTCACAATCCCCAAAAAAAGTTTCCTTCACATTCCCTAGGTAAAGAAATTAAAGAAATTTGTTATAGTAGTAATTATAAATGTTTGCTTTAACGCATTTGCTTTAACGCATTTGCTTTAACGCACAAACTAAACCACAATATAGACTAATGTTATGTGCTTGAAGCCGAGTACAACAATTTATGGGGATTTGTAGCGTTGTATCACAACGAGCGTTACCAAATTCCAGAGTTGTGGGGCCAAGGGCGTAGTCCTAAGTCCAAAAAAGAGTTGTTTGATCGACGCCCTTCCTCAGATAGAAATCACATTGAAATGTGCTTCGGTATGATTAAGAAGCACTTTTCAATTTTTAGAGGTCTTATTCCCAATTATAATTTGACAATACAAGCTGATATTATTATAGCATGTTATGATATATATAACTTCATATGAACACATTGTGTTGATGACCCACAATGGGAGGAGATCGTAGACCCTGATTGGAGTGACAAACATAAAGAGAGAGGCTCTCGGACTAACTTTGATCAAATGCATGTCTTTTTCGAAGAAAACTTGTGGGTAAAAAATGTCTTTGGGGATTCTATTGCACAACAATTGTGAGATGACCACATTTAGGATTAGTGGACTTACTATATTCGTTTTTGGCATGTAATATTAGGATAAAATATTGTATTATGTACTTCATCGGAATTTGTTGATGTATTTACTTCTCAATGTATGTTTATGACTCTAAACTTAACCGGAATGTGTACTTTAGTGTTGCTGCACATCAATTTTGACATTTCATTTTTTTTTTAATAAGTCCACATTTCATTTTTTAATTTCCTATGTCATTATTGACAATTAGAATGGATGTGTCAATTGCATCTTAATAGCATTTCGGTATTGGAAAATGACTCTGCTAATGGTTAAGAAGTTGAAAAACTATGGTAATTGCGTTGATTTTGATTTGAATATCAGTCCTAGAGACTGGTCTTAATATCGTACTTGTTTGTAATATACCAAAGAATATCCTCATGCTTGAGGTGAGATCTCCGTTATCTCTCTCTCTCTCAAAACAATTGCTTTGTCAACATTTAATTTTCCGACTGACATTTTTTTTTTCTAATGGTCTTGCCTCGACTAAATGTAACTTCAAAGTTCTTCTACCTCTCTAATCTCATTATCTGTTATGTTGGTTTTGTCATTCTTTTATTGTTTGACCTGTTTTTCTATTGTGGAGGTGTTCGGGCAAATTATGAGAGAAAGCTAGTGCAAAAGCTAATTAGTCTAGGATATGCAAACCCAAAAATCTAAAGGAAATGTCTTAAAGGACTTTTAATATGTATCTACATTAATTGCCATTAAAAAAAAAAATTCTTCTTGCTTGCATCAATATAAGAATTATTCTTCAATTCTTGGGTTTTCTGTTTTATTTCCTTTTAAAGAGTTTATCATAAATGGTATATCGATTGAACCTACAGATGAACAATATGTATTCGTTGTGTTTATCAGTTTGTACATATAGACTGCTATGAGTACAACTTGCAACGCCTCAATTCTCATAGAGCATTTGCCACCCCATGGACTTTGACTTCTGCTTCCACAAGGCATATGTTTTTCACCAGCAAACCTGAGGTTGACATATTAAAATAGCCATGCGAGACATATCTTGGCCAACCACAAGTTGAGTTTGATGCACTGAACCAATAATTAGCTGCAGGAAGAAGGGCAAAGGTTAAGTTTGTGGCAGAATTTTACGTTCAGTTCTCGCCATGCTCGGGAGTGCATTAGGTGAAAGAACTCCAAACAAATAGAGTGTTACACACATTGCACTCAGAGGAGAGAGAGCATTTACCAGTTCTATAGTAGTGGTTGCGATTAAGTTGGTCTAGTATGCGTAATGTAAATTCTGCATATATTTTAGACGCCGGAAGCAAGTTTTCTGGTTCAGCTAAAGTCAGATACAGAGATATATAGCTATCAATACCGCTGCCTTTTCCCCTAGGATAAAGCTGTATTTTCCTGCAACAATTATACAGCAAAGATTTTTTTTTTTTTTTTTCTGGTTTCCTGATATATTAGCATAACAAATGATGAAGAAAAGGTGAGAAATATTTACCATTTTCTATCAGCAGCACTCAATGTTTTGGAGTCTACACATTCTTCAGTTAAACTCGAGAAATTGTCAATTCTCCAAGTGTTTTTATAGCTGATTGCATCCTTTATCATTGATAAACACTCTCCTTTTCCGGTGACTTTTTCTCGGCACACGTAAACCTCTGCCCCAAATACGCAAGTGTCATCGACCAGATATCCATTGGCAGGATCCTTAAAGGCAGTGAGAGGCACGAACTTATCGAATCCCCATTCCAGCTTCATCCCATGAAACCGTCTCCCATTTTCTGCTGTGTCTACGTAGACAAAGAAAAGATTATTGACTATTGATTTTGCATGCAATGGAATTGAATTCTGTGCCGAGCTCTTAAACTCGTCATGTTCAATACCTTACCTTGAAGAGTTAGGTAACTGTCCTTGTTCTGATCAAGCAAAAATAGACGGAAAACTGCTCGGATCTCCCAACCTGGACCAAGTGAATTTGCTTCGGCAATGACCAAATATAGGGAGATATGATCAGTAATGTCTTTGTTTTTATTTCCGTTTGGGTGAAGAGCTAACTTCCTGCAGGCAAAAAAACATTCCATTAGGAAACCATTTCATTTTCATGTTGTATTTTTTAATTGATATCATACATTCATACCACATGCATATAATTAATAATAACTATATATTTAAAAAAATACTACATGTATTATGCAATACAAAATAAAATACCATAATATTTAAATACTTGCAAACTGTTCTTGCTTTTAAAAATGAGTTTTAAGATTGACTTTACCATTTGTGGCCTCCTGCTTCGAAATCACTCGAAGTGTACCTCTCTATTTTGTTTTTGGTGAGTTGCGAAAATAACTGAATTTTGAGTATATAATGATTGGGCGGTGTATCTGAAATTGATCTTGAAACCCCTATTCAAAAGAGAAGAAGAAAAAGGTAAATCAAGAATGAAAGAGACAGGGACAAAGATAGATGCTTAATTGCTCCAAGGACTTAGGATCACGAACCACCTTGTTCAGGGAATGAAAGATCTGCCATCACAGGAATAATACGTCAGAAAGGTAAAGATCAAATTTAGATGTGTGTAAGAAATTATAGATATCCAATACGAAGATTATTGAGCTTTTAAGGATGAAAAAGTGAAGGCATTAGTTCCCAAAAACTGAGAGTAGTTATCCTTTGCTTGATTCTGGTTTGTCCCTCCCAGAAAAAAAGGTATTGCCGTTTACCATGGCAATCTATTCATCACTCTATCCTGAAAGCAAAACACATTCACAAGATTCCTGGATGCCTACTAGCAAATATGAATTCTCATTGTAATTAGGCATATTGAATTAAATGGTGCAAAGTAGATGAAAGAAAGAACAAAAGTTACTTTAAATGCACTCTAAAAGGTAGATTCATGAGTACAATTTTTCCTCTTAAAGTGGAATGCTAATCTTACAAAGAATCAAAATTGAAACAAGAATTTTGAGCCCATTGCTCTAACATGGAAAGTACAAGATTTACTCCATAACTATCTGCAGCAAGACCGAACGGATGGAGATGGAGGTGGACAGTTCATAACCTCTACACATCAAAGAAAACACAACAGGCATCTCTCTCCCTCCAGCCGGATTTTTGGATTTACTTCCACTGAATCGATTTGGATTTACTTAATTTCTACTTTTATTTATTATCAGTTCTTGAACATGTATGTTTCTATGTTGCACTCATGAATTGGGATTTTCCCAAAATTTGTTTACCCCATTTTAACTTCCACCAAGAACTAGAACTCCTTATTAATATTTATTTAGGAAGCACCAAATTTACTTCGGTTATGTACTGGATGGTGAAGTCAATTTTTGCAAGAGTCATTGTCCCTCTTTTTCTTGTCTGCTACTCTAATTGCAGCAGAACGTGAAAATGATTTTTGTCATCTGCAAGAATGTTCATGTTTTATCACTAAAAATTCTACAACTGAAAAAGATCTTGTGACAACACAACCTGCATGAAGGCACACTGACCCTCGATAGTATGAGGGCTTCTGCATTGCAAACAACCAAACGATACAATTTTAGAGATATTTGTCACTATATATCTTGACTTGCTAACAACTTTGGACTAAAGAACCTCCCTACAACAAACTTGGCGTACAAATATACACTTCAAATATAGCAGAATATGCCAAACTTCACATGAAGAGAAAAACTAATTAAAAATAGTAGAGATTTGGACGATAATAGCGGTTGCCTGAACAGTAGTTTATCTCCCAGGCAAATTCTTGTCAGAGATGGTAATTTTAGAAAAAGAACTAGCTGGAGAGTCATCTATAACTTGCGCAAGTTGCAAACAATCAGAAACATAAATATTAAAGAATTAAATATCAATGTTTTATTACTTTGGACAGCGTGAGAGATAGAAGGCATATGCCATTCATTGTTTGATAGATTCTTCACTTGGAATATACACATATAATAAATTCCAGTTCATGAGTATCACAAACGATTTATATTACGCACGTATCACAAATATGTATCACAAACCATCTATATTGTGGATATATATATTTATGGTTTTATTTTTTTTAATGCATACTAACCTTTTATATATCCATTTGTCACTTCATCATGCTACCCACTTTGATAGACTATCCAAGTAGATTTGTGAGCTATTAGATATACATAAAATAATATTATAAAATTAAAATTTGATATTATTAATAATCTTACTTAAATACTATTCAAGTGAGTACTATTTCATTAGCCGCTAACAATTGTTGTTTACAATAGTATTTTCATAACCAAACAAGTGATTAAATCGTCTTGCTAATGATTAGTATTGTAGCCAGTCGGACAAATTCAACCGGCAATCGGACCGGTCTAATGAAAATTGATTATATTTTCTTATTATATTATGTAAAATATTAATAAAATAGACTAATTGTTACATAATATATTTTAAATATAAAAATAAAAAGATAAATAACTACCTAAAAAAACATCTAACAAAACACAAAATCCAAATAACCATATAAATATAACAAAATATCAAATTTAAACTTTTTAAAAAATAAAAAATCGATCAAACTGATTTGACCAATTTTGGCCTGTTTGACCGGTCAAATCGAATTTTTGATTTTATAATCTTAACCGAAGCAGACCGACCTCCTATTTTTAGTTAAATCAGTCGGTCCGATCTAATTTTTAAAATAATAATTTACAGTACATGCAATAAAGTAGAATATAAAATTCAGATTTTACTGAATATAAAAAGCAACTAGATTCCATAACTAATGCAATATGATATAAAAAGATTAGCTAGAAAGTTCTTAATCTTTGTTGACAGTTTAGTGTTAAAGGTGGAGCCTAAATCAACTGAAGAATAAAGGAGACAAAAATGGGGGCAGGGGGCAAGGCAGCACCTAGGTGCTCCCATGTGTGCCTAAGCCTTGGTGCTGCAGTTCGACTCGTAGATATGTCTAGGTGTTGCGACGTAAGTTAAAAATGTATTTTTAGGTCTTTTTTCTTGGTAGAGCTATATAAAAATAGGAGAATGGGCTGGATTTATTAAGTATTATACTATTATCATTATATTGAATATTTACAAGAGAAAATTAATATTTAGGGCTTAGAGTGTGTGAAAATTCTCTTATAATTTTTGAATCTCTTTCATCAAAGTAAAATCTACAGTGATAAAATAGGACATAGTTGCATATTGTGGCAAACATTTAAAAATTTGTTGATTCTTATATTTATTTATTTATTCAAAATTTTATTTATTCTCGGTGAATCCTTAGAATTAGATCGGGCTAATGCCTAATGACTGTAACTAGAGACAATATGTTCAATTTGAGAACTATGGTGGACGAAAAAGGACCGACATCAGCTATCACCAAATTTCATGGTTCAATTTTTTTCATTTTGAAATATGCAGATGGTGGACTACATCTACAATAATAAATTGCACTTACCCTTAGAAAGCATGAAGCCTGAAGACATGAAGGATGAATGATTGGAATCTCCTTGCTAGACAGGTGTTTGGGGTGATTAGTTTGGTGTTATCAAAGAACATGGCCCACAATGAAGCAAATGAGAGGACCACAACAAGGTTGATGATGGCCCTCTCAGATATGTTTGAGAAGCCCTTACTTACATCTCACGAAAAAAAAATATTCAATTTGAAGATACCTAAATATGGTTTAGTGGTAGAGCAGTAGAGCATCTTAAAGAATTTAATATTATTTGAATCAATTAGCATCGGTGGATATTATATTTGATGATGAGATTTGTGTTTGGATTCTCCTAGCCTCATTACCTAATAGTTGGGAACTTATGAGAGCAACTGTTACAAATTCAATTAAGAATGCAAAATTGAAATTCATTGATATTAGAAATTCTATTCTGGTGGAAGAAGTTCACATGGAGGATTTTCAAGAAGCCTTAAAAGTAGAGCCGACCACGGTTCCGGAACTATCGGTTTCACGGTCTGAAATTTTTCAACCCTTAATCATAATTGGCATTGCCAGTTATGATCTGAGTTTTGAAATTGATGGGCCAGTTCCAGTTTCAGTTTCGATTAACTATCGGTTCTAGGTCCAATTCCGACCCTTAGTTTTTTTTTAAATTTTGAAAATTTTTGCACTTAAATTTATAAAAAATATTGTTAATTTTTGAATTTAATGAAAAAAATTTAACTTATATTTGAAAAATAAATAACTAAAATTTAAGCATAGGGTTAAAAACAATAGTGACTAAATTAATTTTTGAAATTTTTAAAAAACATTTGTCCCATTTACACTGCATTGATAAAACACAATTTAAAAAATTTTGATTTTTGGAGTTAATGTTATCATGTAAAATTGATGCAACATTACAATAATTTAATAATACTAAATGAGAAATTAGGGAATAAATACTAGATAATTATAAAATAGGATCATTAAATATTTTTAAAATATTACAAATTTACTTATTATTAAGATAATTGTAAAGTAGTATCATTAGATAATTTTTAAAATTTTATTTATTATTAAGATGAAATATAGAATGCTTAAATATAGGACTTGATTTGTAACTTGTCATATCTGAAACTAATTAATTACATTTAAAGAGTGGCACAACACCAATCATATTAATTTTCAGTAACAAGACAAGCAATTTGATGGGGAAAAAATCATGACACTGTGTATAGGATAAACAGAGTAGTAGTAAATTACAAAGTAGACTTTATGCACTTATTCAAAATCACAGATATATGGCTCATTAACTTAGTTGGTTAGAGTGTCCTGCTAATAACATGACTTTAATAACATGAAGGTCGCAGGTTCAAACCTGCATATGTCACTTTTACTCTGTTTTTTGGGTATTAACAAAATTATTTTGATTTGTTAAAAAAAATAAAATATAGAACCATCGGGCTGACTCGACGATTTGCAGGTTAAGTATCCCCAACTTGTAACCGGCCTGTGAACCTATAGGCTAATTACGGGTTGAGCCCGTGACCCGTGGTCAGGTCTACTCAAAAGTCAAATTCAACTCTTAACATTGAGAATAGGGGGAGAAAATTTAAAAGGAATTCCAACAAAGGTAACAGAAATAGAGGCAAATCGAAGAATGGGAGGAGTAAGTCTAGAAATAGAAGGAACTTGGAGTGATATAATTGTGGCAAGATTAGCCACGTGAAAAACCACTATAGAGATCCAATGAAAAATGGTGATAGATTCAGGAAAATTCTTTCACAGTACAACTCATCGCAATATTTTGGAGAATTATGCCATCCAAAATCATGGAAAGGTTTATCTTGTGGATGGAGAATCTTTGAACATTATTGGTATTGATGATGTCAATCTAAAAATGGCTAATATGTATATATTCAAAGGTTGAGACATATACCAGGTTTGATGAAAATTTTGAATTTTGTAGGGCAACTTGATGATGATGGGCACAATGTATCCTTCAATTATAGAGGTTAGGAGGTCACAAAGGGAGCCATATTTAGCCATACTCGTTGCTCGATGAAGTAAGATAGAAACCCTTTACATTAGCTCTAGTTGTAGGGATACCTTAGTTGTTGATGATTCCATTGTTAACTTTGACCTACGGCATTATAGCTTGGGCACATGAGTGAAAATAGAATGAAGGTGCTTAACTGAAGGGAAAAACTACTAGGTTTGAGGACAGCTAATCGTAGCCTATAGGAAATAGAAAAGAGTTAGTTTCTCAAAAGTAGGTAGAGAACCAAAAACCAAGAAATTGGAGTTAGTTCATATAGATATATAGGTGCCATTGACTCTCACTTCTCTTGGAGGCTTGAATTACTATGTGATATTTTTTATAACTTAAGCATGTATATGTTTAGTTTCTAAGAACAAATATGATGTCTTTGATACTTTCAAGAAGGGAAAAGCTATGGTTGAAAATAAGATAGATTTGAAAGTGAAGTGCTTACAGTCTCATAATGGGGAAGAGTACGTAGATGATGATGTCAAGCGGTACTTGTTGAGAATGGAATCAAGATATTAAAGACTATCCCTAAGAAACCACAACAAATTAGTGTAGCTAAGAGGATGAATAAAACTCCAAATCAGCATGCTACAAGTATGAGGTTGCATGCAGGATCACCAGAGATGTTCTGAGTAGAGGCAATCAGCACTGCAGCTCATTTGATCAATAGAGACCCCTCTATACCCCTAAACTTCAAGCTATCGGAAGAAGATTGGAGTAGTCAAAGGTATACCATTCTTATTTTAACATGTTTGTTGGTTTTCTTATGTACATATTGATTCCACTACTAGAAGTAAACTTAATGCTAAATCTAAGAAATATTTTTTCATTGGCTATGGTGGAATCGAGTTTAGTTATCATTTTTAACCAAAATCAAAAGATTATCAGGAGTAATAATGTGATCTTCAATGAAGATGTCATGTATAAGGACAGAGAGAGCAGTGATGTCGAAAGCCCAGGTCTTGGAAATAGAAAACCTGAAGTGATCCTAATGAAGAATCTTCTTGAAATTGAAGTTGAGAACACAAGGATTGGAGATCAAGAAAATATTTCTTCAAAAGAAAAATAGACCACTTATAATGTTGTAATCAGTATATAGCATAACCATCAAATCAGCATGGAGATGTTCCCTATCATTATATTACATTTTGTTGACTAAGAGAGGTGAACTAAAAAACTATGGTGAAGCTGTACAGGTTAAGGAATCAGTCAAGTAGGAGTTGGTCATGAAAGATAAGATGGATTCTTTAATGTCAAATCAGACATGGGAACTAATAGAGTTACCAAAAGGCAAGAAAGTTTTGCCTGACAAATGGGTGTACAGGATAAAGCATTACAAAACAAGGCTGGTTGTAAAAGGGATCCAAAGGAAGAAGGCATTAAAAGTTAACCACGATTAAAATAATACTTGCATTAGTGGCAAACAAAGACTTATTCTTAGAGTAGTTGGATGTAAACACTGCATTTGTCCATGGTGATTTAGATGAGGAGATATACATGATACAACAACAATGGTTCGAACAATGAGTTAAGAAAAGAATAGTGTGCAAACTTCAGAATAGCTTGTAAGGTCTCAAATAGACTCCCAAATAATGGTACATGAAGTTTGACAATTTTATGAATAATAATGGTTTTTTTAGTTGTCAAGTAGGTACTGTTATTATGTGAAGAACTCTCATAACTCCTATATCATCTAGTTACTTTATGTTGATGATATATTGATAGCAGGTTGATGCAAACTGGAGATTAACAAACAAAAAAGAAAGTTGTCTAAGGAGTTTGCAATGAAGGATTCAAGTGCTACAAAACAAATCCTTGGGATGAGGATTACAAGGAAAAGTGGTTTCTTAAAATTGTTACATGAAGGATATATAAAAAAAAGTACTTAGTAGGTTCCACATGGCTGATGCAAATCTAATAAGCACTCATTTGGTAAATCACTTGAAATTGTCAAATGAGCAATCACCAACTACTGTGCAGGAACTAGCCCATATGGTTAAGGTGTTTTACGCTTTGTTGTAGGTAGTCTCTTGTATGACATGGTATGTACTAAACCAAATATTGCACATATAGTGGAAGTTGTGAGTAGGTAAATAAATCCAGGCAAGTAATAATGGAAGGCAGTAAAGTGGATTCTCATATATCTAAGAGGTACTGCAGTTTTAGCTTTATGTTTCAAGAAATCAGACTTAGGATTACAAGGTTATGCTGATGCTGATATGGTATGTTTACACTTTGGGAGGCATGGTTGTTAGTTAAGTTTCAAAGTTGCAAAAGATAATTGCTCTTTTCACTATTAAGGTAGAGTATGCAATTATGACCGAAGTAAGTAATAAGATGATCTGGTTACATTCTTCTTAGAAGAATTAGGCTAAAAGCATGGAAAGAGTGTGTTATACTGTGAGAGTTAAATATCTGTTCACTTAGTAAAAAATCCTATGTATCATGTGAGGACGATGCATATACAGATGCGTTATTACTTCATTAGATCGGCTTTGGAGAATGGAGTATTAGTGCTTGAGAAGATTCTTGAGAGTATTAACTTGCAGATATGTTGAGAAAGGCTGTTCCAATTGAAAAACTAAAGTTGTGCACAACTTCAATTGGACTTCTCCTTGAGGTGTGAAAAGTTATTGCCGTTGTAATTGGAGACATGATGATTAATGATAAGTGCATATTTTGACATATTTTTATATCAAATCCTTTATACTTTTCTTGCTTTGTTCTTGTTAATATTCTTATTTTATTAATGTTTTGTGTTAGGGAATAAATGGAAGCATATTTTCAAACTTGTGCAGTTTTTGTAATTTGAGCATAACTTCATGATCAAAAGCTCTATGGACCTAAAGCTTGTTTCATTTGAAAGCCAAGAGATAGAGGTACAACTTTTATGTTGGAGTCTCAGCCCAATTCAGTCTTGATGATAGCAGAAAATTCGTCCAAGTAATTACACAAAATGGATCACCAAAATTCAGATCAGAGTTCAGCCCAGTATTGACTTATTTTACCAATTCAGTTATATATTTTATTTTGGTCTGAAATTCGGATATGTTATATCCAAGAGGTAAATAAACAAGTTTTCTGAAGACAAGATGGTGTGAAAATGTGTCAAAATGGTAAAACTATAGGCTGCAAGTTGCTACTGATGTTACAGGGCGGCTCTTGGACATGAATCGGTAATTTGACCATATCTCCTTCATCCGATCGCCAAATTTGACAAAAGATATATGAAAATATATCAGCGTTGAAAGATCTACAATTTTTATTCTTTACGTATCTTCAAACTCTGGCTGTATCTGACCAAAAAATGTAATTCAATTCAATGGTTGAGAAATTTGTGTAACAACTTACCAACTCTTGGCAACTAGCATACCACTTGATTAACCCCTCCATTATTTATTTGGCCTCTAGCTTACTCCAAGTACTATAAATAGGTCATGTATTCAGCTTGTAAGAGGAGGGGAGTAGAGGGTTTCTTTAGGCTAAGTTATCTAGTTTGTATGTTTTCTAGTATTGTAAGTTTTCTAGTAGTAATAGAAATGCATTCTCTAGTTTCTCTTATATTTTTAGTCTTTGTTACTTTTATTATGTCTTTCTAAATTTCATTTTGCTGAGGAAAAAGGGTGAATCTCTTTATGGAGGAAGAGAAATGGTTATAAGGGTAGAAATTGTTTAAGTATGTTGTATTATTATTATTATTTTTGATCTAAACCCTACTTATTTTTGTGGTGATTCTTGATTTATGTATCTCCAATGGCACAACAAATACTTGGGTTCATTTAGCTTATTGTACGGTTTTACCCCACCGACTGCTAATGTGAAATCTTGATTTGTTGTTGACGAAGGAGTATATAAATGCTTGATCCCATAAATAAGTGTTGGCGTTAAGAGATAATTTGCAATAGTAAGACAATATCATGATTACCTTATTGCATGAGTTACTTGATAATATCTTCCCATTGGAACCTTCATTATGTATGGATTCCAATTGTGGCAATTAATAGAGGTAAAAAGAATAAATAACCATTTATCTATCCAAAACTCAAGAGTGGATCCCTAATCCTCAGTACTTTTATTACTTCGGTTTTTTCTTTAGCTACATCACATTAATTGTTCATATATTTTTGTTTCACATAAACTCCATCTTTTTATAAATATAAACTTGAATTCTTCAAACAACTTCCCTGTGGATCGATCTCGGACTCACGAGAAATTTATTACTTATTACAACCTGCACTTGGGTTTGCAACCTTAAAGTTGTAGCAAGTTTTTGGCGCCGTTGCCGGGGAAGGCAAGGTAAGTATTCAGGTTTGTTAATATTTTTCCTTTGTAAATATAGTTTGTTTATTTTCTTTATGGATATATGGTTATATGGTATCGTAGTCATAATTCTCGACGTTTAGTAAGAAATAATTCCAAAACTTTGTTTGGAAATTTGTTTGAATCATCTCCACACACTTCCACCATAGCTGAAAATGAAAGTGTCCAGGATGAAAATGAGAATCAACAGGTGCGTACCATGCGTTATTACTTGCAACCTCCTCGAAATTCTTCTCCTTCTTATTTCATTTTTCCTCTAAATGCAAATAATTTTCGATTCAAGTCAGGTATGATCCCTTTACTTCCTAATTTCCATGGTTTAGACTCTGAAAGTCCTTACTTGCATTTAAAAGAATTTGATGAAGTATGTGCCACTTTTGATGATCAAACTTGCACAAATGAGATTGTTAAGCTCAAATTATTTCCTTTCTCTTTAAAAGATAAAGCAAAAAATTGGCTTAATTCTTTAAAACCTAGGTCAATTGGTACTTGGCAAGAAATGCAAGCTGAATTCTTGAAAAAATTCTTTCCAACTCATAAAACTAATGCTTTGAAAAGACAAATTCAATTTTTTCTCAAAATTCGAATGAAGTTTTCTTTCAATGTTGGAAAGATTTAAAGATTTGTTGAATTCATGTCCACATCATGGTTTTGAAAAATGGCGCTTAATTAGTTTCTTTTATGAAGGTTTAACTCCTGAAACAAAACAATTTGTTGAAACAATGTGTAATGGTGAGTTTCTTGATAAGGAACCTGATGAAGCCTAGAATACCTAGATCATTTGGCAGAATACTCTCAATCATGGCATAGTGTTAATTCTTCTGAAGGTTCTATTAGATCTAATCTTGCTAATAGTAATAAAGAAAAATATTACCTTAGTCAAGAAGATGATCTAAATGCTAGACTTGCTAGTTTAACAAGAAAAGTTGAAGCCATGGAACTTAAGAAAGTAAAGGAAATCAAATCTGTGCAAGAGGAAGAAGTTTGTAGCAATTGTAAACTTTTGGGGCACTCTACCAATGAATGTCCAAACCTTCCAGTACAAGCAAATTTTATGAACACATTCAAAAAGCCTTTCCATTCTCCATATTCTGAAACTTACAATCCACAATAGAGAAATCATCCCAATTTCAGTTGGCGAGATGATAAACGTGCCCAACCACCGCATTCACAAAAAACCACAAAACTTTCATTCTTATCCACCTCCACATACAAAATCCATTGAGGAGACTTTGCAAGCATTTATGCATGAACAAACAAACATCAATAATCAGACTTCACAAGCTATCAATGAGATCAGAAGCACACTTTCAACACTGACAACTTCTTTGCGTACTCATGAAAAAGGTAAATTTCCTGCTCAACCTCAACCTAATCCTTCTACTCAGTGTCATATTTCTTCTTCAGGTGAAAATGCAGTCAAGGAGGCTAATTCAGTTACAACTCTTCGGAATGGAAAAGTTGTTGACAAGACTATTCATCCCAAGGAGAAAGTTTCTAATCCACCTCCAGAAATGAAAAATGGAAATAGTCTTGACGATAAAGGTAAGTTTGAAGAAGGTAACCGTGAAAATAAAAAAAAGAAAAATATTTACCTCCAGCACCCTTTCCTCAAAAATTGCAAGCAACTCAGAAATTGAACTCAAATGCTGAAATTTTTAAACAAGTCAAGATTAATATTCCATTATTGGATGCAATCAAGCAAGTTCCACCTTATGCCAAATTTTTGAAAAATTTGTGTACAATCAAAAGAAAACATCATGTACAAAATAAGGCATTTTTAACTTAAAGTGTTAGTTCAATCATTCAACAATTCACTCCACCCAAATACAAAGATCCAGGTTGTCCAACCATTTCATGTATCATAGGAAACACTAGAATAGAGCGTGCTTTGCTTGATCTTGGTGCTAGTGTAAATCTTCTACCTTTCTCAATTTATGAACAGTTAGGTTTGGGAGAACTTAAAACAACTTCTGTTGTACTCCAATTAGTTGACTGTTCGATTAAAGTTCCAAGGGAATAGTAGAAGATGTGCTGGTACAAATTGATAAGTTTTACTTTCCAATTGATTTCATTGTTTTGGACACAGAGCCTGTTGCACATACACATACACAAATTCCTATCATTTTGGGTCGTCCTTTTCTTGCAACTTCAAATGCTTTGATCAATTGTAGAAATGGTATTTTGAAGTTATCATTTGGAAATATGACTTTGGAACTAAATATGTTTAATGTTTGTATGAAACCTGCAGAAGATGTCGAAGTACATGAAGTGGATTCAATTGAGGAATTTGTTCATGAATAATTTACTACTACTAACTCTTCAGATTCTTTGGAGACTTGTTTTGAAAGTGAAAGTATTTATAAAAAGGAACACACTAATACTATCTCTGAATTTTTGCAGGTACAAGAAAAATATTTTTGGAAGCCAAAGTTCGAAGAACTTTCATCATCAACAGTAAAATCTATTCCATCAAGTATTAAAGCTCCCGTGGTTGAATTGAAACCTTTGCCAGTTAATTTGAAATACTCTTTCTTGGGTGAGAATGAAACTTTTCCAGTAATAATTTCTTCCAAACTCGATGCATATCAAGAAGGTAAGTTGATCGAAACTCTGAAAATGCATAAGAATGCTTTAGGATGGACCATTGCTGATATTAAAGGTATTAATCCTTTCATTTGCACACATAACATCTATCTAGAGGAAAATGCTAAACCATCTAGAGAAATGCAACGAAGGCTAAATCCTAATATGAAATAAGTAGTAAGAAATGAAGTCATTAAACTCTTAGATAATGGAATTATTTATTCTATTTCTGATAGCAAATGGGTAAGTCCGACTCAAGTTGTACCTAAGAAATCTGGAGTTACTGTAGTCAAGAATGAGAATGATGAATTAATTCCAACTAGGACTGTTACTGGTTGGCGAATGTGCATTGACTATAGAAAACTCAATTCAGTCACTAGAAAAGATCATTTTCCATTACCTTTCATGGATCAAATTTTAGAAAGAGTTGCAGGACACGAATTTTATTGCTTTTTAGATGGATATTCTGGATATAACCAAATTGCAATTGCACTTGAAGATCAAGAGAAAACAACTTTTACATGTCCTTTTGGTACTTTTGCATATCGAAGGATGCCTTTTGGATTATGTAATGCACCAGCTACATTCCAACGATGCATGCTTAGTATTTTTAGTGACATGGTTGAATGTTTTCTTGAAGTCTTCATGGATGATTTTTCTATTTTTGGTAATTCATTTGATGATTGCTTATCTAATTTGGAAAAGGTTTTGATCAGGTGTGAAGAAAAGAATCTTGTGCTCAATTGGGAGAAATGTCACTTCATGGTAACAACTGGTATTGTTCTTGGACACATTATATCATCAGAAGGTATTGAGGTTGATAAATCTAAAATTGAGTTAATTGCCAATTTGCCAACACCAAAGACTGTGAAGGAGATTAGATCATTTTTAGGACATGCTGGTTTTTATAGAAGATTTATCAAAAATTTTAGTATAATATCTAAACCTTTATGCAATCTTCTAACAAAAGACACTATTTTTTAATGGACTGAAAACTGTGAAAATGCTTTTGTTAAGCTTAAAAGCATGCTTACGTCTGCTCCAATCATGCAGCCTCCAGATTGGACTTTACCTTTTGAAATAATGTGTGATGCTAGTGATTATGCTGTTGGAGCTGTCTTGGGACAAAGAAAAGATAAAAAACCATATGTTATTTACTATGCAAGTAAAACTTTAAATGGTGTTCAATTGAATTATAAAACAATTGAAAAAGAATTACTTGCTGTAGTTTTTGCATTGGATAAATTTCGATCTTATTTTGTTGGCTCACCAATTGTTGTTTTCAGTGATCATGCAGCTTCGAAATATCTTTTGTCAAAAAAAGATGCTAAACCAAGACTGATTAGGTGGATTCTCTTACTCCAGGAATTTAATGTTACTATTCGAGATAAAAAGAGAGTAGAGAATGTAGTGGCTGATCATTTGTCGAGAACTTGTTTATTAATGACACTTTCCCTGATGAACAATTATTTAACGTTTCTATTTTACCTTGGTTTGCTGACATTGTTAATTTTCTTGTAACAGGAAAGATGCCATCACATTGGAACTCTCAAGATAAAAAGAAGTTTTTGACTGAGGTTAAAAATTTTTATTGGGATGATCCATACCTATTCAAATATTGTCCGGATCAAATCTTTCGAAGATGTGTGCCTGACAATAAGATAGGTAATATTGTCAAATTTTGTCATTCAGAAGCATGTGGTGGTCATTTTTCTGTAAAGAAAACTACTGCAAAAATCTTGCAATGTTGATTTTATTGACCAACTCTTTTCAAAGATACTTACACTTTCTGCAAAAGTTGTGAAAATTGTCAAAAGTTAGGGTCCCTTTCAAAGAGAAATATGATGCCCCTACACCCTATCCTAGTGATTGAAATCTTTGACTGTTGGGGTATTGATTTTATGGGGCCATTTCCATTATCATTTGGTTTTCTTTACATATTGGTTGCCATAGATTATGTTTCAAAATGGATCGAGGCAATTCTTTGTCGAAACAATGATCACAAAATAGTGATAAAATTTTTGAAAGAAAATATTTTAAGTCGATTTGGAATTCCTAGATCTATTATCAGTGATGGGGGAAAATATTTTTGTAACAAAGTTTTCAGAACTTTAATGAAGAAATATGGAATCATACATAAAGTTGCAACCCCTTATCACCCTCAGACAAATGGACAAGTTGAACTTGCAAATAGGGAGATAAAACAAATTTTGGAGAAAACAGTTAACCCAAACCGTAAAAATTGGTCTCTTAGACTTACCGATACACTTTGGGCATATAGAACTACTTTCAAAACATCATTAGGCATGTCTCCTTATAGGATAGTTTATGAAAAATCTTGTCATTTACCTGTTGAACTTGAACATAAAGCTTATTGGGCAATCAAAATGTTTAACTTCAACCTTGATGAAGCTTCAAAATTGCGCAAATTGCAAATCAATGAACTTGAAGAACTGAGAAATGATGCATATGAGAATTCTAAAATTTATAAAGCAAGAATCAAAGATTTTCATGATAATAAAATTTCAAGAAAAATATTTGAGGTTGGTCAAAAGGTTTTGCTTTATAATTCTCGATTGCATTTGTTTCCTGGAAAATTGAGATCAAGGTGGAGTGGTCCTTTTGTTGTAAAAAAAGTATATCCTTATGGGGCGATTGACATTGAGAATCCTAGAAATGGTAACATATTCAAAGTAAATGGACAAAGAGTTAAACCATTTCTAGAAAATCAATTTTCACAAGAGGAAATTCTTTTTCTTTCTAACCCTTGTTATGATTAGTGTTGTATATATTTTTTTTATCTGACATTATTTTTTTCTTCTCTTTTCTTCTTTTTTTTATTTTTCTTTTTTCTTTTTCCAGTTAAATGGCGGATAACGGTACTCCGTGGCTAGAAAAGTCGGACTTGTCAGTTTCCCAAACAACTGAAATCTTTGTACAAATTTTCTTTATTTTTCTCATTCTCTTTTCTTGTTATTTTCAAAATGGGTGACATATTTCTAACTCTCAAGAAGCGATTTTCTTTTCTTCCTAAAAATGCAATGTTGAAAATTTATAAAATCAGGATTGAAAGATTAAGGATGCTTATGCACAAAGGCATTTCGGAGGACATACGATGGATAATTGAAGCAAAGGTAAGGGTAGGTGAGTTTTCACATGAGTTTCAATATTTGCTTACTAGATACATGTCTGATTTTGGTAAAAGCACATATTCAAAAAAATGAAGGGCGAAAAAAATGAAAGTTTGTCATATTTGTGCTAGATGGACTTGCAACACAAAGTGTCATTCTTTAGGAATGGTCTCTAAAAATCGAGAAGATAAACTTAAATTCATTATGGATGGACTGAGTAAGGAGTCTTTAGATCACATTATATTGACTCTTGAGACGCATTCATGTGGATTGGTACAACGTGCAATTCTTGATTTATGGGATCGTTTTTGAAATGAATATGAGCTTTATAGTCTTGGAAATCTGACATTAAAAGACCCTGTTTGCTAGTTTATAAGAAAACTGGATGGGAAGCATATCCTCGACCCATAGAGGGCGTTTAAGCCGTTACTGGACGTAAAACCAGAGGAAGATGTGAGCCACAATCACAACTACATGTACATACACGTGGTAGTAGGTAATTTTTAAATTTCATATGTGTCCTTATTTTCAACCTTTTTGACAAAAGAAAAAGACATGCAATAAATGTATTCCCTGTTCACACCTCAATAAATATCACCCTACTCACTCTATTTTTGCACAACTTATTTTCAAAAAGAAAAAAAATGGAAGTTTCTTTAACTCGCAAATTTAATTCCATTTATGTTTTTTGTGGATCCAATCTAGGAAAAAATGGTGAGTTTATAGGGGCAGCCAATAATCTTGGTAGAACTTTAGCAGAAAGAAAAATTCATTTAGTGTATGGGGGAGGCAGTTTGGGGTTAATGGGGAGTGTTGCCATTTCTGCTTATGTAGGAGGTGTCAAAGTTTTGGGAGTTATCCCAAAATGTTTAACAGTACAGAATATCACAGGTATGACCATTGGAGATGAGCTGAAAGTGTCACACATTCAGGACAGAATGCCTAATATGTTAAACAATGCGGATGCATTCATCATTCTACCTGGCGGTTTTGGTTACTGGAAGAATTATTCCAAATTGTTTCTTGGGCACAACTCAACATTCACCAAAAACCTATAGGTATTCTTAATGTTAATGGTTTTTATGATGGTTTGCTATCTTTTGTAGATCATGCTGCGAAAAAATGGTTTATTTCAACTTTTGCGAGAAGAATCATCATTTCTGCTCCAACACCTGACCAGCTGATTGATCAACTCTAGCATATGTGCCAAAACCTGATCCAGTCTTGGCCAATGTGGATTGGTCCAATAGGAACAATGGTCGAAAACGCAAATTGAATTTTACTCTCAGTCTGTGATACTTATTGTTAATGATTTTATCTAATAATATGTGTGTTTTTTTTGTTGTTTCAGCTTTTTTAGCCGCATTTCAGGTGATATCTTTCAAACTTTACTTTCATATCTATTTTTGACATTGGGGACAATGTCTCGATTAGGTTGGGGGGAGGGATAATTGATATCATGACTTGTATATTCAATGTGTGTTTTTTTTTAGTATTTAAAAAAATATAATAATAAAAAAAAATAATAAATAAATATAAATCAAGCGTGTTTTTTTTGCTGGATCCGTTGAAAGCATGAAAAAAAGGTGGCTGAGTAAAGGGTAATTGTAACACTCTTGAGACGCATCCCTATTTTTTGCATAATATGGCAGGTTTGTAAAGTTTTTAACAAGTGTTTGTGAATTACCAATATTTTTTTTGAGTCGTATAGGTTCTTCCAACTTCAATGATTAAAATTAAGCATGAATAATATGGTTTAATTGATGATGGGTGTTGTTTTGGACTTTGATGTTGTTATTTGGTTAATATATTTTTGCAATAATTATACTCAAATTTTATTTTGCACAAATAGTTATGTTATTTAGTGTGAAGACAATCATGTCAAAATATATAGTTCTTGTGCCCTTACTCTAATCATCACTTGAATCTTCAACATGTAGGGGTTGAGTATTAGAACTTTTACTTTTGGTCTGTCGAGGCGAACGACTGATAGTGCACCACTAGAAAAATGATTAAGGCATTAGGCTTTCTAGCACCATTGCCAAATCAGCTTGTTCCCTATATGATATTTAAAGAAAACATCCCCCTAGTAAACCACTTTGAGCCTTACAATAAATAAATATTTTTTTTTTTGTAACCATATATTTTTACCTAGTCTAAATACACTATTATCCAACCCTTGTTCTAAAAATGATTGGAGTTTAAGAGACATTCAATTGAAAGCTTGGACTTACAAAAGAAATTTAGGTTAGGATAGAAGATAAGTGTGGGGGAGTTTCTCTATAAAAAAAAAGAAAAAAAAAAAAGAAAAAAACAATATAAAAAAAAAAGTTGCAAAGTGCTACAAGTTGCAACTAAAAATGAGATGTTGCAAGATGAATAAGAGGGGTCCAATTCAATAACAATAGACTCCAGTGTGAAATTTGTGGAGTTGGAGAATTCTTCATTGATAAATTTTATGTCTCTGATTCCATGAAATTTTTAGAACCTTTGTTACATCCTATCCTTTTATTTCTTAGCTACATCACCACCCTTTGACCCCATTACAACCTTTGTTAAAAACCTTTTGATTTCGTGTGGTGCCTTCAATGTAGTGGAGATTTGCACCAAAGGAAGAGCCTATGATGTTTAATTTTTCTGTTAGAGATTGGGTGATGGTTTTGTAAGGTTTTATGAGAATTCACTTATTTGAAACATGCATAGTTTCATCACTATTGACATTAACTGTCCACACACACACTTGAGTATGATTATTGTGGAAATGTATTGATTTTTGAATGACTAAGAGTTAAACTCAACACTTGTTTGATTTTATTTCCATATTACTTTGTTGCTTCATGAGAATAAAAGTTGGAAGATAGTTATTATAGGTGTTTGTAGGTATCACTGCTGGAAACCTTCACGAGACTATAACTCGTCCTATATGGGCCACCTAGGGGTTTAAAGGCTTGTTGCATATGCTAAATGCAATCGTGTTTTCCTACGAAAGTGGATTAGTTTATGTTTGTTTTAAACTTGCTCGAGGACAAGCAAGGGTTAAGTGTGGGGGAATTTGATAAGTGCATATTTTGACATATTTTTATATCAAATCCTTTATACTTTTCTTGCTTTATTCTTGTTAATATTCTTGTTTTATTAATGTTTTGTGTTAGGGAATAAATGGAAGCATGTTTTCAGACTTGTACAGTTTTTGTAATTTGAGCATAACTTCATGATCAAAAACTCTATGGACCTAAAGCTTGTTTTATTTGAAAGCCAAGAGATAGAGGTACAACTTTTATGTTGGAGGCTCAGCCCAATTCAGTCTTGATGATAGCAGAAAATTCGTCCAAGTAATTACACAAAATGGATCACCAAAATTCAGATCAGAGTTCAGCCCAGTATTGACTTATTTTACCAATTCGGTTATATATTTTATTTTGGTCTGAAATTCGGATATGTTATACCCAAGAGGTAAATAAACAAGTTTGCTGAAGACACGATGGTGTGAAAATGTGTCGAAATGGTAAAACCATAGGCAGCAAGTTGCTGCTGATGTTACAGGGCGGCTCTTGGACATGACTCGGTAATTTGACCATATCTCCTTCATCCGATCGCCAAATTTGACAAAAGATATATGAAAATATATCAGCGTTGAAGGATCTACAATTTTTATTCTTTACGTATCTTCAAACTCTGGCTGTATTTGATTGAAAAATGTAATTCAATTCAGTGGTTGAGAAATTTGTATAACAACTTACCAACTCTTGGCAACTAGCATACCACTTGATTAACCCCTTCATTATTTGTTTGGCCTCTAGCTTACTCCAAGTACTATAAATAGGCCATGTATTCAGCTTGTAAGAGGAGGGGGTAGAGGGTTTCTTTAGGCTAAGTTATCTAGTTTGTATGTTTTCTAGTATTGTAAGTTTTCTAGTAGTAATAGAAATGCATTCTCTAGTTTCTCTTATATTTTTAGTCTTTGTTACTTTTATTATGTCTTTCTAAATTTCATTTTGGTGAGGAAAAAGGGTGAATCTCTTTATGGAGGAAGAGAAATGGTTATAAGGGTAGAAATTGTTTAAGTATGTTGTATTATTATTATTATTTTTTATCTAAACCCTACTTATTTTTGTGGTGATTCTTGATTTATGTATCTCCAATGGCACAACAAATACTTGGGTTCATTTAGCTTATTGTACGGTTTTACCCCACCGACTGCTAATGTGAAACCTTGATTTGTTGTTGACGAAGGAGTATATAAATGCTTGATCCCATAAATAAGTGTTGGCGTTAAGAGATAATTTGCAATAGTAAGACAATATCATGATTACCTTATTGCATGAGTTACTTGATAATATCTTCCCATTGGAACCTTCATTATGTATGGATTCCAATTGTGGCAATTAATAGAGGTAAAAAGAATAAATAACCATTTATCTATCCAAAACTCAAGAGTGGATCCCTAATCCTCAGTACTTTTATTACTTCGATTTTCTTTAACTACATCATACATTAATTGTTCATATATTTTTTATTCACATAAACTCCATCTTTTTATAAATATAAACTTGAATTCTTCAAACAACTTCCCTGTGGATCGACCTCGGACTCATGAGAAATTTATTACTTATTACAACCTGCACTTGGGTTTGCAACCTTAAAGTTGTAGCAATTAATTTATCACCAAATGGGAGATTGTTAAAAATGGAGCCCAAATCAAATCAAGAAGAAATAAGAAAGCAGGCAAAAAAAAAGGATATGGGGAATAAGGTCGGTATGACAGTGAGTGCTTAGGTGCTCCCATGGGCCCTAAGGCGCTGCAGCTCAACTTGTAGACAGTAAGGGTAGCACCTAAGTACTGCGACGTGTGTGATAAATGCATTTTTTGGGTTGTTTTCTTGGTAAAGCCCATATATAAATAGGAAAATGGGTTGGATTCATTAAAGATTGATATTATTATAAATGTATTAAATATTTACTAGTGAAATTTTATATTAGGCACTAGAGTGCGTGAAAATTCTCTTGTGACTTTGAATCTCCTTTCATCATAATAAAATCTGCACTGAAATTAGGACGTAGTCACATATTTTGACAAACCTATATAAATTTAGTGTCTCTTGCATTTATTTTCTTCAAAATTTTATTCTCTTGTTAGAACGGGGCTAGTTTCTAACATTTGGTATATGTTTATCAGGAAAAAATATTTTTTTTTGTCTTCCAAGTTGACCTTAGACATTTGGTCTTTTTCATTTTAAAAATTTCAATTTTGTCCTTTAAGTGGGAAAATTTTAGATATTTAGGACACTGACCACCTACAGTAGGTAAAAGTGACTGCCTAAATTGCTAGAATGGAAATTTGGGAAAAAAATGATTTTGAATGGAAAATTGCTTTAAGTTGCCTGTCTTGGTGGAGCCTGGAAGGGGGGAAAATCTAACTTGTCATTTATGGCATATATGATATATCGAAGTGTTAATTGTTTTTTCTTCTCCAATTTTTTCTTTTTTTTACAATTTACTATTATTCTCATTTTTTTCTTTTTTTTCCTTCTTGTTCTTCTTTCTTTACCCATTACATACCCACCCACTTCCGGCCACCACTGCCTACAACCATCGCCATCGGCTCCTTCCTCTTCCTCCTCCTCTTCTTCTTCTTCTTCTTCTTCTTCTTCATCTTCTTCTCCTTCCACCAACCCATCATCCTATAGCGCAGTATATAAATGGATAGATGTATATTTGTGTGTGTGTGTGTGTATATATATATACGAGTATACATATATACACAGATGTAAATATATAATAAATATAAAAATATAATATTTGAAAATGGAAAAAAACAAAAGAAAAATAGAAGAGAAAATAAATGGAAGAAAAAAATTATGGCCATTTTTTCAAATATTCTAAATAAGAGAAAAACTATTTGAATTAAATATTGTGTTACTATAGAATCAACTACTTTCTATTTTACTTTTTAAAGTTGAATTTTAACTATTTCTATTTTTAAATATAAAACTAACATTTAATAATTTATTTCAATTATGATAAGTAATTAAAAATATTAAATTTACACTAGTTTTTTTCTTGCCAATCAGTAATATATGAAATTTATTAATATTTATTAATATATTTAAATTCATGATAAGTAATCAAAACCATTAAATTTACTCTAGTTTTATCTTGCCAATTTGAATTATTTTTCTTTATTGAAATTAGAATTTAATTAATAAATTATAGTCTTCAATTATTAAAATATGTTAACATTTAAATATTTACTGGGTTTTTGTTATAAATTATATGAAATATAATATAAATCTATATTTTTATTGCAATGATTATCAATCAAATATTTACATTCTAATTAAATTAATATTTTTTTTTAAATTTTACCAATGAAAGAATAATAAATCTATTTTGCCCAAAATGCCAAGTTGGTTTTGTTTTTTCTTTTTTATCCTCCAAACCTGTCCACTTAGGCGGATAACTCAACAATTTTTCCTACCAAATTAATTTTTCCCCATTTCCCATTCTAGTCAACTTAATCAAGTCACTTTTATCTGTTGTAGGCGATCACTATCCTAATTATCTGCTTTTTATTTTTTTTACTTTAAAGACAAAATTTAAATTTTTAAAATTAAAAAAATCAAATCTCTAAATAGACCAATTTAGAATACTAAAAAAAAATGACATGTATGTTATATTGGTCATCCAAAAATATTCAAACCATATGAAGAGTTTAAGATTTTAGGCTAGGCAAGTCAAAAACCAAAGGGGTAGACTACGCGTGAATCAGGCTTTGCATTAGTGGATCAATATACAAAATTACTGAACGATAATTTCCTCCATTCAAAAAGGAACTTCAACACTACTGCACCGTTCAAGGAAATCTTTCCCACAGTTTGTGCCTCCCAAATCACATAATTCTTCCACTTTTAAACACATACCATTTTTTTCCTTCAATTACTATATTCACATGTTCATTCAAGATCTTCTCATTCTCAGGCTTTAAAGCTAGAAATATTGGTATTGCTTAGTTTTTTAAGTCTACCTTACTATTTATTTTATTTTGCAATTATGTGGGTTTTGTTTAACTAAAATTAATGCACGGAGTAAGAGGAAAAGAAGGCTGTCTAATTGTTGTCTATACGGGGAGACTGATTAAATTATTCAAAACTTGTATTATTTATTGTCGCTGAATTACATAGATTATTTTTTTAAATAAAAAACTTTAATTTTTAATTATAATTCTTTTTGCACACACAACGAGGGTGTGCTCGGTTGCTTTTATATATCTTTTGATATACTAAAATTGATATTATTACTAATAAATTTGTACTAGTTGAAAAACCGATATCATTCTTCTGAAAAAGAAAAGAAAGATTATTATTTTATTTAGTATACCTTCATATGTTCATTTCAAGTGTTGCATGGCCTTTGTCTAACAATATATAAGTTGTTAATTCTATACTAATTTGTATTTCAAAATTTATAGGTTTCAATGCCCCTAATATTATGCATATGAAGAAAAACCATCATCTTGAAAGCAAAACAGTTAAATTAGTATGTATTCATATTTATCATATTTAATCTCAAATATTTATAAAATATCTATTAGGATGAACATAAATAAATCTAATTTTAATCAAATATCTATATTTTTGTTTTCTAGGAATGGCGGCAATCACAAGTGATTGAATTAGTAGTCCCCCAAAAGCACATGCACGATAATCAGTCAGTACAAGAATAACATTAAGATTTCTAATGGTTAATAATCTAATCAATATTGAAGTTCATACCCATTCATATTTCTTAAAAGGACTAAGGGGACGTTTGGTTTTCTTTTTTTGAGCCATTTTCAATTTCCAGCATTTTTAGTTAGTCTTAAGTTTTATATTGATTTTTTGCGTAAAAATAAAAATATATTTGAATAAATGATTTGAGATTAAAATTATATAGGTTTGGAAAACGATAATATATTTGATTTAATGTATTTTTTGTGTTTTAAATGAGGTCCATTTTGAATGTTTAATTTAAATATGATAATTTATTAGGATCATATGTTTGTAGTGAGTCATACTAAAATCATGATATTTGAAATAATAATATATTAATTAGATGTAGTGGATAGTGATAGGCTTTATTTTAAATATTTAATTTGAATATAATAATTTATAGGATGATTGTAAATAGTGGATCCTACAAAAATAATATTGTTTAAAAATATAGTAAATTTATTAAATAAAATTTGTAGCTGTGGGGACCACTGTAAATATTTAATTTAAATATGATAATGTATTTTAGAATGATTTGTAGGCAGTAAGTTTCATTACAATAATATTATTTAAAAACAATGATATATTATATAAATATAGATGATAATGATGGGTTCTAATAATATAATATAATGATGAAAATTGAAAATATAGAATTAAAAATTAAAAATATAAATTATGAAAAAATAAAAAAAGTAAAATAGAATATTTTTAATGAAATTGAGTAAAAAAAAAAACATGATTACAGTATTTTGAATAGGAAAAAATTGAAAAGATTCTTTTAAAACAAAAAACAAACGTGTCCTAAAAATTTTATTTATCATTTTGAAATAAAAAAGATAAGTCCACACAATCTCAACGTTATGTAACAAAATTTGAACATAAACTTATGAAAATTTACTTAATTATATACATAGTAGACCTGAAAAGTAAAGTAGTTGTATCATTCAAATCAAATTATAATCTAAGGCAACATTTAAATGGATAGATTTGAAATTAGAGATTTCAAATTTATGATAATAAATTTATTGAATTTTTTTGGATAATTACATGATATAATGAATTTTAAATACTTTAACTACTATTTTGAGTTATTTTTTAAGTCATTGTACTAGATTTCAAATCCATCTTATATTTAAAATTCTTCTCACAAATTATTTCTTCAAATCCAAAATACTTCAATCCAAATACAACCTAAAATAAATTAACAATTAAGTTTGAAGAGTAAAAGCTCACACTATTGTAGAGTAAACTTGCAAATTGCCCCCACCCCCTTGGCTGATGATCGGTTCGGACTTAGGCAAGCCAAAATCTGCAGACATAAGGTTAGGCCAAAAAAATAGGAAATTTCGTCTACCTCACACCCCCAACACCCCTAGTTGAATGCATGGCTTCAAAAAGTTGTCTTTGATTGTAGTTAGCTAAATGGTCTTCATGTTTATTTTTCGTAGCTCTGGTAAAAAGGTCGTTTCATTAAAGGGAAAGGACTATTTTTCAGGTAAAAAGACTATCCTTTTCAAAAAAATTAAATAAATTGAGTGCGACATACTTAATTAATTAATTAATTAATTAATAAAATTACATAAAAGTGGATAATGAAACTATCCACTCATCTTTCATGCTCCTGTATTTAAAAAAATCCCACCACTCTAAAACGACCTATTAGGCCGGAGCCCCCAAGCACAGCTATTTTGAACATTTTAGTGGAAATAAAGATTCCATTACTATCTTTAGCCACTTTATGGTCATAAATTTTCTACTCTTTTTGTTCCATAATATATATATATATATATATATATCATGTTTGATTTTTAAAAAAAAAATAACAAAAATCAACTTTATATTATTTTTTTCCACAATTATCCATTATTTATTTATGAAAATTATTGTGGAATGAGAAGAGATCAAGAAAAATTCAATTGCCTAGCTTAATGTATGACGTGATTTCAGTTTGATTTATATGTGTTGGATCCATCGCATACAAACATTCTTTCCTTAGGTAACGTGATTGATTGCATAATGGCAACAATGATTTAATTCATTTTTTAAATTTTTGATTGAAAGATAGAATAGTTACATACTATGATAAATTCTTACATTTATAGTATAGGATAAACATATTGGGACAAACGTGGGGTATACTAATAATTGGTAGTATCATCATATAAGATTAATTTGAAAAAACCAACCCAATTGTCTAAATTACACCGCACAGAATCTTTCTTGTCGATTAATCCATAAATTGCGATTTGAAAATTCAAGTTAAACCGCACCAATCAACTGCATCCACATGTATGTGTTAATTGGATTAATAATAATAGCTTGTGCATTCCCAAAATTGGAATGTTTAAGTTCTTTTGTAATCTTGGAAACCAAAAGCAGAGAGGATTAATTTGAAAGAAGATGAATATTTATGAGGTTTGCATCTATACAAACAAAAATTGGGGTGGGGGTGGGGTGGGGGGGGGGGGGGGTTCTTTCTTCTGTATCTTTGCTTACACTGCATTCTTCAATTGTCATGCAGAGTTTTTTGGGTACAATTGTTGTACTTCTTAGCTGAAATGTAATCCAAATTTGTCATAAATTTTGGTTGATGTGTAAAAGGTTTGAACTTTAAGTTGCTTTCCAATCATTTGTGAATATATACAAAGATTCTGAGTGTTGAGACAATCATAGATAATTAATCTTTCAACTATAGTGCATTACACTATAATCGCAAAATTGTTTCAAATTGTACCTTCAATTTTATTTCACAAAATGACAATTTTGGACATGATAATTTAATTTAAAATTAAAAAAATAAAAACACACCTTAGGCCTAACTTGTACCTGTAATACACACAATCACGCACATGTATGTATATATATACACTCACATACACACTAGAATTAGTGTGCTAAATAATATTTGTTGAACATTTTTATCAATCAAACTATAGAAATGATCGTCTTCAATTAAAAAATTATTGCATAGGTTGAGATAGAGCTATGAGAACAACTGTATTTACAATTATCAAATCGCGGGTGGATTTGGACGAAGTGGATTTATGTACATCTTCAATGTGCCCAAAATGTGGTTATTTCTGTCAATTTTATAAAAGCATGAGTAAACGTATAGGGAAAGATTAATATATAGAACGAAAATTGATTTTTTTTATTATAAAATTTGTACCAAATTTATTGATCCCCATATATTAAGATTGAAAAAGAAATATTCTATTTGTTTAGTAGATCAAAACACGTTTTGTCTTCATTTTTACCCTTTCATCTTTCTAGTCATCAATGAAATTTGTAACTGTAAATTTCCATTAAAAATTTGGCTAATAAAAGGATGTTGGGGTAAGCTTATAAATTTTTAAAATATCTTATAACATGACTTAAAGTATTTGTAAAAAATTTTAAAAAATAACTTATAAGCTCTCAAAATAAGATATTATGATCTATTATACTCATTTAGAAAAAAAAAAAAAAAAAAGGAGTTCTTAACTTTTTTAAAAAATCTTAATAAATTTCTATAATTTTAAACATATTAATTATAAAATTATTGTTGTTAAGTTTTATAAGTGTTGGGAAATTATGAAAATTCACGATAAATCATATTAGTGAGAATGAAAAACACACACACACAAATTTGATAACGGAATTCGGCCAATAATGCTTACGTTTCCGAACCTTCTGCAAATCATTTTACTAAAGGGAGAAAATTTACAAGTGTTTACAACACTTACAACTCACAACCCATACAAAAAAAATTCTTCACAAAATTCTTTCACAAGCATTCTCTAAAGCTTTTCTCTCAAACTCTCTCTAATTCTCTAATTTTGGAATGCTATACAAATGAAAGTTAGGGGGGTTTATATAGGCTTCAAAAAACATGAGTTGGTGGAATTTAGGCAAGAAATTAGGTTACATACCTTAATTGACAATTACCTAATATTAGGCACCCTTCATTTTTGACCAAAAATATTTGACCATTTTCTTGACAATCTCACTTGAAGACTGATTTCAATCTGTCTTCACATCTCGATCTATGCAGCATATCTTTTCAGTCTTGTTACTCTTGCAGGCCAACTGAAGTTGAACACAACTTCAGTTTGTGGATAGCCACCGTCTTTGTCAACATATCTGCTGGATTCTTACTTCCTTGGATCTTCTCTAATATTAGCACCTCATCTTTCAATAAAGATCTGATAAAATGATAACGAAGTCCAATATGTTTGGTTCTGGAATAAAATGCTGAATTTTTCCCCAAGTGTATCGCACTCTGACTATCACTGTGCAAAACATTCTTCTCTTGCTTGAATCCCAACTCAGTTAACAAACTTTGAAGCCATATCATCTCTTTACTGACTTCAGTCACTGCTACATACTCAACTTCTGTAGTGGATAGAGTGACAATCTTTTATAAATGCGACATCCAACTAACAGTTGTAATTCCAACAGTGAATATATAACCGGTGGTACTTCTTCGGTGATCGATTTCACCTCCAAAGTCTGCATCTATGTAGCCTTATACTTTTAACTCTCTTTTTCCAAAGTACAAATATTTTTCTACAGTGCCTCGTAAATACTTCAAAATCCACTTGACTGTTTCCCAATAAGCTTTCCCGAGATTTGACATAAACCTACTAACAACTCTCACTGCATGGCCAATGTCTGATCTCGTGCAGACCATTGCGTACATCAAACTTCAAATGGCTGAGACATAAGGAACCTTAGCCATGAATTCCCTCTCTTCCTCTGTCTGACGGAACTATTCCTTATATAGGCGAAAGTGACTAGCCAAGGGTGTGTTGACTGGCTTGGCATCGCCCATGTTGAATCTTTGTAAAACACGGTTGATGTACTCTGCCTGAGATAGTTGCAAGAACCCTCCCTGCCTATCTCTTGTGATTTGCATTCCAATAATCTTCTTTCTTGTACCCAAGTCCTTCATGTCAAACTCCTTTGACAATTGTTGCTTCAACTTTTTGATATCATCCATATTTGATCCTGCTATTAACATATCATCGACATAAAGTAGTAAAATGATATAACTGGATCTGTATCTCTTGAAGTAGCAATAGTGGTCGGTGTCGCACCTGGAAACCTTCCATATGCATGAAACCATCAAATTTCCTGTACCACTGCCTTGGGGCTTGTTTCAAGCCATACAAGCTCTTCTTAAGTTTGCACACCATGTTCTCCTTTCTTGTTTCTGAGAAACCTTCTGGCTGGTGCATATATATCTCCTCATCCAAGTTTCCGTGAAGAAATGCAGTCATCACGTCCAACTGTTCAAGATGAAGATCTTCACTTATAATAATACTCAATACTATTATGATGGTATTGAGCTTCATAATGGAGCAAAAATGTCAGTGTAGTCAACTCCTTTCTTCTGTTGGAATCCTTTGACAACTAATCGAGCTTTGTATCTCTTGGAACCATCATGCTCCTCTTTCAACCGATACACCCATTTATTATGAAGTGCCTTCTTTTCCATGGGTAGTTCAACTAGTTCCCATGTCTGGTTGGAAATCACAGATTTCATCTCTTCTTTCATGGCAAGCTCCCACTTGCTGGCATCTTCAGTCTGACAAGCTTCATCATAACATTCAGGCTCCCCTCCATCAGTCAACAAGAGATAGTTCATGTATCTTCTGTTAGGCATATGAGGTCGAGAAGACCTTCTCAATACATGAGTTAGAGCAGGAGATTGCGGTGTGTTGGACTACTGCACACTGTTCTATCCAATGATTTTTTCTAGTTGAGTACTAGTTACAATTGGCTCCATCATGGGACTATCTAGGACACCATCAACATTTACATATGCAAATATTAACTCACTCTGCACTGAGTCGTTGGAGTTTGTTTTATGCATGTCCTTGTACATCACCTTTTTGTTTAAAATCACATCTCTGCTACGAATCACCTTCTTGTGTTCGTCATCCCAAATACAGTAGCCAAACTCATCATCGCCATAGCTGATGAAGGTACATTTCTTAGATTTGGGATCAAGCTTATTCCTGCCTTGATCACTAATATGTACATATGCTACACAACCGAAAACTTTTAGATGTGATAGTTTTATCTCTTTTCTGCTCCATACCTCCTCTAGTATTTTGTGCTCTAATGGAGCTGATGGGCCTCGATTGATCAAGTAAGCTGCTGTGTTGACTGTTTTTGCCCAGAACTACTTCGATAGACCTGATTGTATATGAATGCTTTTGGCTCTTTCTGTCAATGTTCGGTTCATACGCTCAGCTACACCATTGTGTTGAGGTGTACCTGGAACGGTTCTCTCCATTCTGATCTCGTGCTCATAGTAGAACTTTTTGAATCTGGTGTCTTCATATTCACCACCATTGTCGGTTTTGAGCTTTTTAATTTTTAGACCTGTCTCATTTTCAACCATAGCTTTCCATCTCTTGAAAGCCTCAAACACTTCAGACTTATGCTTTAGAAAGTAAACCCATACCTTCCGAGAGTGATCATCGATGAAAGTCACGAAGTAGTGTTTTCCACCAATGGATGAGACGATTGTTGGTCACCAAACATTAGAGTGAACGAGCTCTAGTCTTTCCTTCTTTGGGGTTCTGCTACTTGTTTGAAAGCTGACCCTCTTCTGCTTTCCAAGTATACAATCTTTGGACATGTTTATTTCAACTGACTGTAGACCTGAAAGTTTCCCCTTCGAGTGCATAATTTTCATCCCCTTTTTATTCATGTGGCCTAGCCTCTGGTACCACAGATTTGGAGTTTCATTATCTATTGCAACTGCAATCAAACAGCATGCTCCTATTGTCATGTAAAGAGTGTCACTCTTCTTGCCTTGAGCAACCGTCATTGTGCCCTTTGAAATCTTCCAATCATCACCATGGAATATCGTAGTGTAGCCTTCGCTAGCCAAGTGCCCTACTGAGATTAAGTTCTTTCTCAGGTCAGGGATATGTCTGACATCCTTCAACTCCCAAACAGACTCATTCAACTTAATCTTCACTACACATTTGTCAACCATAGCACATGGTTGATCATCACCAAGATATACTTTTCCAAGGTTTTCGGGGACATACCTCTCAAAAAATTCTTTCTGCGAAGTAGCATGGAATGATGCTCTAGAGTCTAATACCAAAGACTCTTCCTTACTCTCTAAAAAGCATATCAATGCATCATCTCCTCCTGAGGTGGAAGTAACATTTGCCTCTGCCTTTGCCTCTTGGTCCTTTGGTGCATTCTTGCATTGATTTTTGTAGTGCCTGATCTTTCCGTAGTTCCAACACTCAATGGTTTTCAAGTTATGAGAATTACTGGGATTTCTGGATTTGGATCTCTTATCCTTTGATCTACCATAGTAGTTTGATCTGCCACGTCCATTTCCTCTGGTTGAATTTTTTCCTCTTGAATCTATATGTAAAATTGAAGAGGTTGATGATTCACCCAACTCTCTCCGTCGGATCTCTTCACTAAGAACCAGATCACAAACATTGTCAAATTTTAACTTATTGCTTCCCAATGAGCTACTCGCAGCCGTGACAATAGCATTCCAGCTTTCTGGTAGAGAAGACAAAAGTATTCTTGCTCGTACTTCTTCATCGAATTTAATTCTAACTGAACTTAATTGGGTTGTCACTATGTTTAGTTCATTGAGATGTTGAGCTATCGATGCGCCCTTCGTCATTCGCAAATTGAACAAACGCCTTATCAAGTAAACTTTGTTTGAGGCCGATGGCTTTTCATACATACTGGAGAGAGCCGCCATGAGACCCGTCGTGGTCTTTTCCTTTGCTATGTTGAAAGCAACATTGTAGGATAATGTTAATCGAATAACTCTAAGGACTTGTCTGTCGAGAAGATTCCAGTCTTCTTCCTTCATAGCATCTGGCTTCTTCCCTGAGAGAGGTTGATACAGGTTTCTTTGATACAGATAATCCTCTATCTGCATTTTCCAGAACCCAAAATCTACGCCATCGAATTTCTCGAGTTTCACCTTCCCTTCATCTGTGGCCATCACTCCCACTTAAATCTAACTTCCTCCGAATCATTTCTGACTATTCCTGGAGCTCTAATACCAGTTGTTGGGAAATTATGAAAATTCTTGATAAATCAGATTAGTAAGAACGAAAAAAAAAAATACATTCAAATTTGATAACGGAGTTCGGCCAATAATGCTTACGTATCTGGACCTGCTGCGGATCTTTTTACTAAAGGGAGAAAATTTATAAATGTTTATAACACTTACAACTCACAACCCATATAAGAATTTTTCTTCACAAAATTCTTTCACAAGCTTTCTCTAAAGCTTTTCTTTCAAACTCTCTTTAATTCTCTAATTTTGGGATGCTATACAAATGAGAGTTATGAGGGTTTATATAGGCTTCAAAAAATATGGGTTGGTGAAATTTAGGCAAAAAATTAGGTTACATACCTTAATTAACAATTGCATAATATTAGGCACCCTTCATTTTTAACCAAAAATATTTGGCCATTTTCTTAACAATAAGCTCCATAATTTATTTTATCTAAATAATTTAATAGTTTGGATATTTTCATACTAGTTCTATTCTCTCTTTTTTCTTTTTCCTTTTTTCTCAATTTATTTGTTTATGTTTTTATTTATTCATCCTTTTTCCCTAAAAGATCCCTCTATTCTAAACCCCCCCACCCCCACCCCCACCCCCCACACCTAGGGATGGCAGTGGATTTAGATCAGATCTGAATCTACCCCGCTTGGAGCGGATTTGAGAAGTTGCAAACGAGTATGGGACGAGTCTTGGTTTTTAATTTTCAAACTCGTCCTACCCCGAACCCGTCCTTTTTATTTTCTTATTTATTTTTTATTTTAATATATATGTATAATATAAGCATTGTCCTTAATGATTGAGAAAATTGTAAGACAAGAGGACTTTCCTAAAAATAGATGCTGTTCTTTCAGAATTAAAACCCTATTTTTTTTTATTTTTTTTATTTTCAGTCTTTAGCGTGCAAAAATAAGTAAAATATCAAGGAACAATCATCATGATATGAAATAACACAATAATAACAAGAAATAAAACAACACACATGAAAATAATAAAAGAAAGCTTGGGTTGCCTCCCAAGAAGCACTTTATTTAAAGTCTTTAGCTAGACTGAAACCGAATAGCTTATGTTGCTTCTCTAAGTGGAAGATTAGGCATCTACCAAATTTTATTTCCATAATAATGTTTCAACCTTTGTCTATTGACACGAAGTAATATGTCATCCTTATCTTTGATCTCAACCACCCCAAATGGAAATGTATTGTTGACAATGAAGGGACCTGACCATGTAGATTTCAATTTCCCTAGAAAATGTTTTAATCCAGAATTGAAAAGCAATACAAGTTGTCCGGGTTAAAATTATCTTCTCAAGATAATTTTGTCATACCATTGTTTTGTTTTTTCTTTATAAATTTTAGCATTTTCATAGGCATCAAGCTTAAATTCCTCCATTTCATTGAGTTGCAATAATCTTTTTTCTTCAATTGCCTTTGTATCAAAATTTAATTATTGTACAGCTAATATGCTCTATGTTCTAGTTCAACAGGGAGGTGACAAGCTTTTCCATAAATTAATCGATAAGGAGACATGCCTATAGGAGTTTTATATGTTGTGCGGTATGCCTGTAATGCATCATCAAGCTTATGTGCCCAATTATTTTGATTAATGCTTATCCTTTTCTCAATGATCTGCTTCACTTCCCAATTTGAGATTCCGACTTGTCCATTTGATTGAGGATGGTATCCAAGAGCTACCTTATGTCTAACACCATACTTAGCCAAAAGGTTATTATACATTTTATTGCAAAAATGAGAACATTCATCATTTACAATTGCTCTATGTGTGCTAAAATGAGTGAAAATGTGATTGTGCAAGAATTTAAGCACTACATTGGCATCATTAGTAGGTGTGGGAATTGTTTCTATCCACTTGGAGATATAACCCACAGTAAGAAAAATGTATGATCGACTATTTGATGGAGAAAATCGTCCCATGAAGTCAATCCCCTAAACATCAAAGAGTTCAACTTTCATCATGTTAGTCAAAGGAAACTAATGATATCTAGTAATTATTTCAGCTTTTTGACACCGGTCACATATCTGCATAAAAGCATAATAATCCTTAAACAAAGTTGGCCAATAAAAACTGGATTGCAATACCTTAGAAGTTGTCCTTGTAGGTCCAAAATGACCACCACATAGGGATGAATGACAATGCTTTAGAATTTCATTTTTTTCTCTATTGGCATGCATCTCCAAATCACAGAATCCGAATACCTTTTAAAAAGCAAGGGGTCATCCCATAGATATGATTTCACATCATGTAAGAATTTTTTTCTTTTGATGATATGTGAGGTCCGGGGGTAATAATCCACCTACAAAATAATTTACAAAATCTGCATACCAAGGTAAATTATTTTTTATTGCCAAAATAAACTCATCTGGAAAAAATTCTTTAATTGGCCCTTCAAAGTTCTCATTTTTTCTGCTCCAACCTTGATTAGTGATCCGCTACCATATTTTCACTTCCTTTTTTATCTTTGATTTCAAAATCAAATTCTTGAAGAATGAGTATCCACTAAATTAGCCTTGGTTTTGTATTCTTAGTAAAGATGTACCTAATAGCAACATGAGTGGTATACACTATCACCTTGGTACCTATAAGATAAGCACGGAATTTATCAACTACAAAAACAACGTCTAACAATTCTTTTTCAATGGTGGTGTAATTTTGTTGGGCACTCATCAAGTGTTCAACTTGCATAATGACCCTAAATTTTTTATCTCTTCTTTGTCCTAACACCGCTCCAATTGCATAATCACTAGCATCACACGAAAACTTAAATGGTTGGGTCCCATCTAGTATTACCATAATAGGAGCTGAAATAAGAGCCTTCTTGATGTGATCAAAGGCCTGTAGGCAATCATCATTAAAATCAAATACCTTATCTTTTTCTAAAAGTATGCACAAAGGTTTTACATTTTTTGAAAAATGCTTAATGAATATTCTATAAAACCCAGCATATCCTTTAAAACTACGAATAACTTTCACATTGATTGGTGGTGGAAGGTTTTCAATAGCAATATTTTTGCTCAGTCTACATCAAGTCCTTCAGAGGACACTCAGTGACCTAAAATAATATTTTCTTTTACCACAAAATGGCACTTTTCTGAATTTAAAACAAGGTTAGTCTTCTCACATCTCTGCAAAATAAGAGAAAGATTATGTAGACATATATCAAATGAGGAGCCAAAAACTAAAAAATCATAAAAAAATTCCATTATGTTCTCCACCATATCATGAAAAGTTGTCATCGTGCATCTTTGAAATGTGGTTGGGGCATTGCATAATCCAAATGACATTCTTTGAAAATAAAAAAGTACCATAAGGGCATGTGAATGTTATTTTTTCTTAATCTTCATCAACAAATGGGAGGGGAAAATGGTCCTTACAAGTAGCTTTGTTAAGTTTTCCATAATCAATGCATACTCGTCAACCTATGACCATCCTTGTAGGTATTAGTTCATTATTATCATTGTGAATTATGGTCATGCCACCGTTCTTTGGAATTACTTGAACTAGACTCACGCAAGAACTATGAGAAATTGAATAAATAATTTTAGCATTCAATCATTTCAAGACTTCATTCTTACAACCTCTTTCATTGTAGGATTTAATCTAAGCTAATGTTCAATAGACGGTTTGTAAGATTCTTCCATTAAAATTTTATGCATGATAATTAAAGGACTAATACCTTTTTAAATCAGAAATTGACCAACCAATAGCATATTTATGCTCTCTTAAAATACGAAGCAACTTTTCAACCTCTAAAAGAGATAGGGATGTTAAAATAATTACCAGATAAGTATTGTTAGCACCTAGAAATTCATACCACAAATGCTCGAAAAGTGCTTTCACCTCCAGTAATATTGTTTGTTCCTTGATTGTGGCATCTCTTATTACTTTCTGGCATTTATCCTTCTTCAACTCCACCTTTCATGATTCAAGAAAGAGCAAGTAATTCATTAAATCCTCATTTTCAAAATCATGGTGATTACCTTGCATTATGAAAAACAACGCATTATTTTAAAGGTTCGGTAGGAATTTATTTGAAAAAATGATCATGTAAGCAAGTTTCTAACATTTCAATCCTATTACAAGTATGTGGTTCCTATTGAAACTTCAATGCACGATAAATGTTAAACATCACTTCATCTTCATTAACTCTTAGAGTTAATTTATCGTATTACACATCAATCAAAGCACGCCCTGTAGCAAGGAATAGTTGATCAAGAATTAAAAGAATTTCTTGGTCTTCCTCCATATCTAACACCATAAAATCTATAGAAAATAAGAATTTATCCACTTTTGCCAATACATCTTCAACAACTTCTTTTGAATAGGTAAGAGAGCTATCCACCAATTGCAAGATGACACTTGATGGCTTCACTTCTCTAATTCCTAATTTTCTAAAAATAGAAAGTAGAATCAAATTAACGATTGCTCCAAGATCACATAATGTTTATCAAAGAAAGATCCTTATATGGTACAAGGAATGGTAACTCCTTGAATCCTTCAATTTTTGAGGAAACTTTTTTTATAAAATGGCACTACACTCTTCTGCGAGATTCACAGTTTCAAACTCCACCAATAGCCTTTTTCTTGACATCACATCTTTCTTGAACTTGGCATAGTTGGGCATTTGCTCAGGAGCATCTGTGAAAGGAATAATAATATAAATTTCTTGAAGATTTCTAGAAATTTTGCAAATTGTGAATTAATATTTTTCTTTTGAATTTTTTTTGAAAAAAGAATGGAAACTTTAAATTTAGAAGTTTCAAAGTTAGAAGTAGATTTTAGCTTCTCAGCCCTTGTTTGTTCATTTGGTTTCATTTCTTCTTTCTTTGGTTCCTCGAAGTACTTGTTATTGGCTCATCAATGTTAGAACTTTTTATTTTCGGTCCCTTGATTTTGGTTCCACTTCAAAGTTGGATGGCTTTGTAATACTCCTTTGGATTGATTTTCATATCACTTTAAAAGTTTTCTTTATATTTTTTAGTATTAAATTCAGTAGCAAGCTGTCCAATTTGGGTCTCCATTGATTTCATTTGAGCTCTTAAACTTGAAACTAGTTTTCCCAATTGAGTCTCAATGTTGTCTATCTTAGCTTCATCCTTATTCAATCAGGCTCTTGTCTCGCTAATGAAAGTGCTGATCAAATCTTCTAAAGATATCTTTTCTCTTACCTACTTTACGGTTAGGATATGGTGGATTATTGTAACTCAGTGGGGGTTGAAATACATTTCAATTGTTAGTATAGGAAAAATCCCCATGATTTCTAAGTCTCGGATGGTAGTGAGTAGGTAATTAATTTCCCGTGAAATTAAAATTATAGTTATTAACAAAGTTTACTTGCTCATTACCTTTGGTTTCCATAATAAAGTGCTAGAGGATGCCATGGAGTCCATTCCTTGAGAAGCTCCGTTAGAAGTCCAAGCTGCAAATCGTTTAGAAATATCATAAACTTGTATAGCTAATTGTATAAATAAATCTACGTCAAGAACACCGGCAATCTTTTTAAAGAAAGACCTCTCAAAAGGCCATTGATAGCTATTAGTAACCTTCTTCTCAAGCAAAATATGGGCTTCATTTGTGGTCTTAAACATCAAAGTCCCACCTGCAACATCATCTATTATGGTTTGAGTTTGCCTATTCAAACCATTGTAAAAGTATTATACCTACTACCAATCATCATAACCATGTTGACGACATATTTTTAGAAAATCTTTAACCTCTCCCAAGCTTCATATAGTGGCTCAAAATCTTGTTGACGTAATTGAGACATCTCACTCTTGAGTTGAAGTGTCTTACTTGATGGAAAGTACTCAGTAAGAAATTTTTATTTCAAGTCATTCCAACTCGGTATGCTACATGGTGTAAAATATTATAACCATAGCCTAGCTTTTTCCTAGAGTGAGAATGGAAATAAGCAAAGTCTAATGGAATCGTCGGACACTTCATTTATTTTAATGGTGTCACAAATCTCTAAAACCATGGCTAAGTGTGCATTAGGATCCTCCAATGTGCTTTCTCTAAATTAATTTTGTTGCAATATGCTAATGAGAGCTGGCTTAAATTCAAGATTGTTGGCATTGATCGGTTGTCGAGTTATTCCAGAGTATTTTTTGTTTATGGTTAGTTGAAAATAGTCCCGAATAGATCATTATAGTGGTGGTTGTTGTAATAGAAGATTGACATTCACATTAGCATTATTGATGTTATCCGTTATAACTTGATTGTCAACTCTTTTTGCTACTCTAATAGCTTAAAGAATCTGCTCAATTTTTAGATCAAAATAACCCAAGTTAAGACTCCTAGCCTTACACATACAAATACATATAATCGAATGTAAGATAAGGCTACATCAACATATGGGAAGAAAGTAAAAATAATCTAAACTAAAATCAAGACTATGTTATAACAATATTGATGCAATTATGATAAAACAATCTTGGCAATGGCACCAAAAACTTGTTCATTAGATATTTTGCAAACCGCAAGTACACGGTGTTAAGTTTTAATACAATTGTGAATTGAGTATCGTATCCACAAGGATTATAATAAAAAATTACATCAAGTACCATAGTTCAAATAGTCCTAATTTTATTTAGAAAATCAAGTGATGATTGATGGACAAAGTAGAATAAGATAAAAATTGCAAAAGCCAATAGTGGAGTTCTTAGAATTAATACAACAAACACCTTATAAGCAAGAAATTCTAGAGGAATGACTCACCTAATTATCACATATGTTCTTCCTTCCATAGCATATCAATTCAAGTCAACAACACATGTAAGTTAAGAATTTCTAAGCTTATCAATTCTCTCTCTCTCGAATGCCGAATTGACTATGAATTCCAACATGAATTTTAATATCTCTATAAAAACTTAAGAATAAAAGTCTACTAATGTTCAATGAATTCTTCTTCAAAACTTTAAAAGTTTCATAAGCTTGTCAACTCTATGATTCCTAGGTTGTGTTATCCTTATGATCATGCATAATCTTTCATCTCTTAAGTATCGAATATCATACATCAACAATCTCAATTAATGACCAAATAATCAAGATACAATACTAAGCAAGACAGCAGAAACAAGTTCAATAACTTGAACTAATATTGTTTGGAATTCAAAACATAGGTTCAAATAAGACTACATCATCCTTTAGAAAGAAATGTTTATTTTATCATGTATGAATATAAATTCATAAAATATATAAGAAAGAATATGGGAATTGTTCACCAATTTGTTAAGTGAGAAGAATGGTTGAAGCTCTCCTTATCTCCAAGAATGACTCTCTTGTCTTAAATAATGGCTCTCTCTATCCAGCATGTCTCCTTCTATCCAGAACATCTTCTCCTATCCAGAACATCTTCTCTCATCCAAGCATGTCTTTGGAAGCTCTTTGGGATCCTTAAAATTAGATAGAAAATTCCCTAAAGAGGGCAAAAACCCATTTTTCCCTTTTATTTGCATGGCAGTGCCTAGGCGCTGACTGGATAGCTAAGTACTGAATATTCTGTCCAAAACCAGTTTTTGTAACACCTGCAACCTCTTTTAATCAATTTTTCATTACTTTCTAAGCTAGAATGGCTTTTGGTGTCTTCATAAGAATTGTATCTCTATCTCTTCTATTTTTATATCTTTATGAATCATCTCAATATGATATATATGCGAAAAGTTATGCCTAAAATACCAAGATGTGTCATACTAGAAAGTTTCAGTTCAGTTTTGATTCTTCAACTCAATGTTTCTCATTGAAATCAAAGAACTGGATTTTCTGATAAACATAAAAATTATAGATCTATCTCTTGGATTTTCGATAAATTAAGAATAAAGTTAATATAATATTAAAGTAAAGACTTATGAATGAAATACAAATACTGACATCAGTAGCAGCACAATGCAGGTTCTTTCAAAATTTCAACCAAGTTTTTGTTTATTTTTATTTTTTCTCATTTTGCCATTACCTACAAGATTTCAAACTAAATGCATAAAAAATAACATAAACACTAGAAAAAAAAATCAAATGTTAATAAAAAGGCATATGAATTGTTGGTATAAAATCAACTTATCAATATTCCAACCAATGGAAATAACTTTACACAGACAACTCGTCAGCTTTAAATATTGTCAGATTGGGCAAAGTGATATCCATCGCTCCCTAGAGAGATAATTGCAGCAGATTAAATAGTTGTGGGTTCGTGAAAGATGACTTCAGGTAAAGAGCTAACCTTAGTTGATGTGATTCATAGTCTTGATATCCAAAAAAACTTGATGTTTGGATCGTTGTTGATCAAAAGTGGGTTTAGAGTAGTATTTAAGCCTATTAAGTTTGCACCCACCAAAATCGGGCAATTTATTGGCACGAGATACTTAGCCAATAGGCTATTAAAATGAATGTATTACTTGGAAATGCTAATAACAATAGTGTATATAGAATTTATTATGTATAAATCAATAATTCCTAATGTATATGAGGGCACAATAATTGAATTAACGAATGTATTTTTGAAGAAATCATTCCTTATAAAGAAATGAAATAGGTAAGTTCTCATAAAACATCTTATAAATCTACATGTGGTTCTCATCAAAATGATAAAGAACCAAAATGCAGTAAAGGACCAAAATAGCTAAAATTTTAGTTCAGAATTTCTGATTTATATGTTAGAAAATGAACCCAAGACAAATGAAACATTGATAAGTCTAAAAGCTCCATTTTGGAAAGAAACTATCAATAGTGAAATAGAGTTCAATATGAAAAATCATACATGTGAGTTGTTAGATCTCCCAACACGTAGTAAGTCTTTAGGTTATTAATAGATTCTAAAAAAAAGGTATAACGCTGATAAATCTATTGACAAGTATAAAGCTAGAGTAGTAGCCAAAAAATTCAAACAAAATGAAGGCTTTGACTTCATCAATACATATTCACTTGTGACAAGAATCACATCCATTAGAGTACTCATTGCAATTTTATTGCAAAATCTTGAGATACATTTAATGGATGTAAAGAATGCTTTTCTGAATAGTGAATTACAAGAAAAAATATTCATGGAACAACCTAGAGGGTTTGTTGCTCCTAGACTGGAGAAAAACATGTGTAAACTCGTTAAGTCATTAAATAGGCTTAGGCAAACACCAAAATAATGGCATGAGAACTTTGATAAAGCAATGTTGCCAAATGGTTTCAAAATAAATGAGTGTGATAAATGCATTTATATAAATGGACACCTAGCTCTTATGCCATTGTTTGTCTATATAAAACGACATGTTAATTATGCATAGTAATCATGAAATAATCATAACTACCAAGAAAATACTGACAAAGCAATTTGACATGAAAGAGATGGCTATAGTAGATGTCATAATAGGAATTAAGATCACTAAAACATCTAATGGACTTGTGCTATTGTAGTCTCATTATATCGAGACAATACTTGAGAAAATGGTGATCATGTTGTAGTTTTGTAGTTTTTTTATTAATTTCAAATTGAATTGCCATATGCAGTTTTACTAAAAGTCAATTTCAATTAAATTTTTTGTTAAATAAAACTAACGATGTGGTTTTAAGCATTTTTAGGTTGTTTAGCAATTTCTAATGAAAAAAATTACTAAATTTTCAAAACTATAAAACTAAAAGAATCATTTTAAACATAATGACAAGGATTAATAAAGGACAAAAGTAGAAAATCTCTCACATTATTTTGGACGTAAGAGATGAAAAAGTATATTAAACTTCAGTAACTCCATAAAATCGCAAATTTCTTAAGTAACTGGGCTACTCTTTCATAATCTATATATATTTATAGGTTGATCTGCTTTTTCATCAAAAACCTTCTTTATATCTTGTTTTATTACTATATTCTCTTCATAGAGTCTTTACATTTGAAATAATACAACCAATTTTAGTTCTAAATCAAAAGTCTCTAATACCCCCTAAACAATATGATTTTTTTCCTATTTTCATTTTCAAATTATGGCCACAAAAAATTGTCTATTAAATTTTGGAACATGTAAGTCTCAACTTTATGAGAAAGATTTATACTAGATAAGGAGAGAAGAAGGGTGCAATAGTGGAATTGAGAAACTAAGGTGCTTTTGCGCTTCAATTTCTTTTTAGAGAGTGAAATGAGTTTGATGAAGTTGATGATCGTGAGGGGAGGCTAAGTGCTTGAGACTTGAGAGAAGTTAGTGAATGGTGAGAAAAATGGAAAGATAAGAGTAGAAGGCTGATTGTTGAGATGAGAAGGCTAGGGTGTGGTTGATTTGAGTTGGTCAACAACTCAACTAATATAATCAAAGCAACCAAACTGATTTTATAAATTAAAGAATGGTGCTGTGTGGTTTGATTGGATTTCATACTGCCACAAACCACTTAAATGGTGTAGTTATGATTTAATTTTCTTAATCACAGCTTGTTAACAAATCAACAACAATGATGCGGTGCAATGTGGTTTGGACAGTTCAAGCGGTTTATGATCAGCCCTACTTGAGAAATATAATGCATATGACAATTCTACAATTAAAACATCAATAGACTTAAGTTTACATTTGGCTATGAACCAAGGATAGCCTATATTGCAGTTGAAATATTCTCGAATAATAAGCAGTTTGATGTACATCAAGAAATACACATATCTGGATATTACTTACTCGCTTGATAAACTAAGTAGATTTACAAGTAATCCTAGCAATGACAATTGAAAAATATTGATAAAAATTCTTAGATATCTAATATTCACTTAAAGCATGAATGTATTGTGGAAGATATCCAACTTTATTAGAAGGATATAGTAATGCGAATTGGATATCGGACATGAAAGGCTCTAAGTCCACTAATAGTTATATTTTTATCATTAGTGGTGGAGCTGTCATGAAAATCTGCTAAACAACTTTTATAGCTCAATCTACTATGAAACTAAAGTTAATAGATTTAGATTAAGTTGGAGAAGAAGCATAATGACTTCATAATTTCTTAGAGGATATTACTTATTGGATTATGTTGACACCTATAATTATGATACATTATGATAGTCAAATTGGCTATTGGAATGACACAAAATAGTATGCATAATGGTAAGTCTCAACATATACATCGAAGATATAATACCATAAGGGAGTTGATCTATAATAGAATTATCTCCATCGATTATTGAAATCAAAGAAGAATGTTGCAGAGTTGTTAACTAAAAGTCTAGGTAGAGATTAAGTATAGTGCCTATAATCTACAAAATAGAGAATCTTCATACTGGTAAGCACACCTTGTTAATTGAAGATCCCAAGATCATACATCAATGGTATAGTTAGTTATGAAGATTTAGACAAGCACTTAGGAGTTATCTCATTCCTATGATAGATAAGTGTTACATGTTACATGTATTGATGTTAAGTTATATATACTTCTAATGATTCTTATACTGTCAAGTAGAACGTGACAAGATATTTTTTATATGAGATCACCTGTATAAGTGTGAAGTAGGGTTGCTTCTTTAAAACACTTATGAATCTAACATGTAGCTTATGACAAAATAGAAACAACCGTGAGAATAAAGGGAAGTTATTATGTGGGTAGCCTTTGTTTACACCAATGGTTGAGCAGTTCAAGACATCGCATTCATTGATTTGCTAAGTAAATCCAACAATATTCCATTAAAAAAGGTTTAAAGCCACAATCTACCTTACTTGATGCAATAGATTTCCACTTCAACTCTTTTCAGTTTTTGTATACTCATGCATTAATTTTATTCATGTGGCTGATTATTGGAAATTGGTTTGAAAGTTAGGTTTATATCATGTTTTGACAATAATTTAAGTGGATTCTATTTAATGATTATTGGAATTTGGTTTTAAAGTTGGGTTTATATCAAGTTTTGACAATAATTTAAGTGGATTCTATTTAATGAAAATATAAATTATTTGGTAAAACATAATCTACATCACGGGTAAACAAGTTTAGTGTATTTGATTTTTCAAAATCAATTTCAGGTGAACAACAAACTAATGCCAAAAGTGAGCTACTTACAAAATGTAATTTTTGAATTGAAAAATTGTGGAAAGACTCATATATCCAACCTTGAAAATTATAAAGAATTGAGACCACCTTATTTCATTTAAGTTGGATACTTGGGTTTGGCCTCAAGGGGTACTAATAATTTTTGAAAGGGGGAAGACTTACATCCTAATAGGCTTGAACCAAAGCCCATACAGGTGCATGCCTGGGCATGAACTTGGGTTGGATTAGCCCAAAACTCTTTATATTTTTTAATAAAAAATAAATTAAAAAATTTTATAAAAAAATTATTGTATTTCCATCAAAATGTGACAAGTGGAGTTATTTAAACAATGACACATGGCGCTAAGTGGCAACTAAAATGTTAGTTGTTAACTGTTCAAAAGGTATGACTCATTCAACTTCTGACCAAGTGAAAGAAAAGAAGTGAATTGTTGACTAAATGAAATAACAAATGTGTATGTCCAGTCATCACAAGACATATATGTATGTCTAGTTAACTGCAAGTGGTCAGATATGTATGTTCAGTCATCGCAACCTTACCCACTTTTCAACAATAATAAATAAAATTTTAATTTATTCTTATCCCTGCATTTCTATCTCATATTCATTACTTGGAAAGAGTTTAAAACATTTTGTGTGGTTCATAATTCTTAAGACTTATAGTACTACTATCTCAAAAATTGATCATTGTATCTTGAGAGTGGTCAAATATTTTCAATAATTATATTACAATTGATTTCCCAACAAGATTTTCATCAAACAAGACGTAGATGATGATCTCTATCAAGTAAGATTCAATGGTATATTATAGATAAGGATATAACTGTCTTTTTATAGATAAAAATTAAATAAAATTCGCATCAAAGCAAAGGTGTAGTCCATTGGTTGTCTTGAGGGTTTTTTTTTTTTTGCATCTTTTTAAAATCATAGGAAGGCTTTTTAATCTTTTGTTTTTCTGTTCAGGGTTTTTTTTGGCATTTTCCTATTTCACGGGGAGGTAAATTTCATTTCACCCGATTTGCCTAACTTTCTTCGTTTTTTCCGCCGGCTTAGCATTAGCAATTTCAACTCTCAAAGGCATTCAGTCATAAGTCAACTACCTTTTCTCCCTCGAAAACTTCCTGGCAATTGGCATCTTTACTGATATCCTGCTCAAATGCTTATCCCTTCACCCTCTTAAAATTTTCGAAAAAGTCTTGCTGCAAAAATGAAAAAATAATTAAAGGGTAATCCAAGAGTCAATATTTTCTCCCTTTATTCCTGGGTTTCATTCAAAAGTGTGAAAACACTTGTGCTTGCGTGTGCGCGCGAAAATATAAGCATACTCCAGAAAAGAATGAAGAAGAACCACTTTCTCTTGAGAGTGGAAGTGTTTCTCTTTAGTCTGCTATTAAGCTTCAATGGGGTTGCTGTTTTAGCTCATTCTGCAATTGGGGAGCAGCCTTTGTCAAAGATTGCAATAGATAAAACCACTCTTGCCCTCAGGGATTCAGCCTCCATTAAAGCCTCACCTCTTGTTCTTGGACTGAACGTATGGAGCCATTTTGTTGTTTATTGTGTTTTTTGTTTCCTTTGCTCTGACTTTTTGTCTTTCTCATTTATTAATTTGATCTCAGATTAATATTTTTCTTTGGCTTTAATCAATGTTCGAAATTTTTGATATGAGTAATTAAGTTTGTAATTCAGGTGGCTCCATCACCTAGGGTGGATTTTCCTATAATATAGTATTTAAAAGGCTGTAACTTTATGTTAGAAATACGTTGTCACTCCTTGGAGCAGTAGGAAACTGATACTTTTGTTTGTCATATGTTGATCACAGGGTGAGGATACTGAATGGGTTGTTGTGGAATTTGAAAATGATGAACCCTCAAATGATAATTGGATTGGGGTATTTTCTCCGGCAAAATTCAAGTAATATCCCTGCTTCTATGACCTTTCTAAATATACATCTGTTTGTGGTTAGTCTATGTAATGCTGATCTTGAAGTCCACCCTCTTTGTATTGGATTATTTTTCCATGTCGTAGTTAAAAAATTAAGATCATGCAAACAAAAAGCTGCAGAAAATTTGTCCTACAGTTTCCTTATATTACTAATGAAATGAATGTTGGATAATCAGTGGATCAATTTGTTACATGGAAAACAACCCTAAGGAACAAGCTCCACACATTTGCACTGCCCCAATAAAGGTGTGTAAACATCCTATACGCTATACCTGACCTGGATTGTGAAGCATTATTTCCTCGTACTCTTACTCAAACTAAACATATTTGTTGTCATTTCAGTACCAGTTTGCAAATTCCTCCAATTCTGGCTATGCAAAGACTGGGAAAGCTTCATTGAAGTTCCAGTTAATCAATCAGCGAGCAGATTTCTCTTTTGCGTTGTTTGGAGGCGGATTATCAAATGTATGTAATGTTAATCTTCTCGCCAATGATTTGTTTCTTTAAAACCCAAACTCAATAAGTATCCAGCTGATGTTTGGTGCTCTCTTTCAATATTTGAATGTATACACCATTCTGACTCTTGAAGCCCAGAAGCACTTTCTCTTTGTGCTAAATTGGTACTGATCTTTGCAGCCACAACTGGTGGCAGTATCAAATTCCATATTATTTGTGAATCCTAAAGCACCACTTTATCCTCGCCTCGCTCAAGGAAAGTCTTGGAATGAAGTAAGAATCTGGAGTAGGTTTTTGGTATTTTATCTATTGATTTATTTACCTATTTGAACGGAAAATACGTCAATTTAAAAGCTTTTGAATGGTTTAATACTTTTTACTCTGCTAATAGTTATATCATTGCATATGTGGAGCTTTATTGCATTTGCTATATTTGGGTTGCACTTTGCAGATGACAGTAACATGGACAAGTGGCTATAACATAGATGAAGCCATTCCTTTTGTTGAGTGGCATTGGAAGGGTCACAACAAGATGCGCTCACCGGGGGAACATTAACATTTAACAGAAACAGCATGTGTGGTATGATTGACTTCTAATTTTTTGACTTCTTAATTAATGCGAAGTGGGATAAAACATCAACACTCACCAGCTTTGAAAGAAAGGTGTTCTTGTGGTGATGGAAGAAGTCATTTACATGGTTATGATCTGCTGTCTTTTCTTGAGTGTTGACCTTTTTTTAAGGTATATGGTGGGGTAATTTAGGCTCATTGTCATTCATGAGCTGAGAGTTTGATGGGATTGTTTCTGGTGTTTGACTGGTGATAAGATCAATTGTTTTTGTATCGGGTTTGTTGGTTTTCCTTGAGAACTGGATTGATGTTCGACATGTTTC